>SDVV010004972.1:0-19640 GCA_016164225.1 Gammarus roeselii | reverse complement strand
TGGATGGTCTGAAGCAGGCCTTGGGAAGAAGAGACATGAATGTGGAGGTGGCGAGAGAGCGTGCAATGAACAGGCGTGAGTGGAGAATGGTTGTGAATGGTTGATTTTGACGCTGCTCTGATGTGCTTTCCCGCCCTTGGCATCCCGCTGTCGGGATGGTCGTGGGTGGGGGGGCCCGGCCATTATGACGCGGTGGGGGTAAACCAGTGAAAACTGTCGGGCCCTGCTGCTGACGACGGTTCCTCGGTGCATTCGGGACCCAGAGTGTAAGTTGAGGGGCTACCGGCTGGACCCTTTAGCACAAAAGGGCTAAGTTGTGTGAGTGTGAGCGTGTGAGGGTGCGAGGTGTGCCTTGCCGTCGGCCACCCCCCTTTCTGGGGGATGCGGCCTAGTGTCTGTATCTGTAGTACATTGCCATCACCACTGCAGTGTTGACGGGTCACAGAAGATGACTTTTTTAGAAACTTGGGAGAAGCTCCTAAATTGCTCCTGCAAATCAACGCTCCCTCCGATGAGAAGGCCGCCAGCCCAGAGGCAATAGAAGACACTTGAAGAAACAATAAAACCAAAACAAAATCCATTGAGCAAATGGCACCAAAATTTACCAGATCTTCATGACACCAGCCAGTATGGCAAGATAAAGTTGTTCGAAGACACTCTATCCAATAGTGATTCAATCTTCATTTGCCTGAAGAGTGAATCACTATTGGATCAGCTGAGCTGCATAATGAAAATTACACTTTGCTTAGGAGTGATCTTTAAAATAGAAAATGTGGTGGTGTTGCAATCTTTGTGAAAGATGGTCTTGGGAGATGTGAAGATAATTTTTTTCAAATGATAACTGTGTCTCATTGTTGAAATCCAAAAATCTGAAAGCCAGAACAATTACAGTTTATCGACCACAAAACTGTGACTATGTACAGTACTGTACTGTATGTACATTTTGAAAATGCACTTCAAATTCTACATACATATATGTCAAATATTGATCAGGCTGATTTAATAATCTTTCTCTGTGGGTCTCTTACTTACTTTTGCCTTTGCAGCCCCCTCCAGCAGGACCACAGCAAGTAAGGAGCAGCAGAGCCGGGGGAGGCCAGCACAGCCATGCGCGCCAGCATGCTATTGAGAACAGCAATGTTAACACAGGTATAGGAACTGGAATTAGTGCGCACTATTGGCTATCACATGAACCATCCGCATGAATGACAAAAAAAAAAGTCTAGAACAGCACACTGTACAACAAAGAAGCACATCAGGACAGACACAAACACACACCCACACACACACACAAACACGCACCACAACCCACCACTCCAGCATCATAGCAAAAAGCAGACAAATCCAAAGCCAGGACGCCAACACGCTGCAAACTCAAACAGATTATCACCCAAAATCTCCGCAAGTGACCTCTTGAATGCAGCCAGGGAATTTGATTCCACCACAAAACTCGGGAGGCTGTTCCACAACTGAACACATCGTGCTCCAAAGAATCTCCTCTTGATGTCTGTATTACAAGCCGGGTACTTGAATTTTTCATTCATCATGTGGCTAAACCATGTTCAAACAGCAGCATCTGGAAGCTATATTATTGGTAAGGTTGTACTAAAGCTGTGACGAATCAAGTTAAAAAATTATTCAAATTAGCAGATGAATACTTTTACACAAATTATTGTGTAAGGAAGTATTAACTGACACAAAATATAAAGACATTGGATCTCAGGTTTGTGAATTTGTTAAAGTATCTTAGAAATATATTTATAAATAAAAATGTGCTTGCAGATCATAATATGATAGAACTAAACCCTCATCCAACCAACCAACACTACATAACACACCTGGTCTGTGGCATCTCCTCCTACACTTATATTTAAATGAAATATACTATACTACAGCATCAACCAGGGTGATTCCCTGCGGTCGGCAACACGGGCTGACTCAGCGCACCCAGCCAAAACGTCACTTTCTTGACTACGGGACTTAAAAGAGCAGGTCTTTGTTAGTAAGTATCAGCTACTTGTAGAAATTTGATACTCGCACAGAATTTATGAAGAATCACCAAAGTGAAAGTGTTTTTCAGGTCCCTGATAATTTTGGTTCAGAAAAATCAATGTTCCGCTAACTTTGATGCTGTGGCTAGAGTTCCCATTAGATTAGGGCCAAATTTGGTGGTGAAATTGGAATATGTTGTATTTTGTTGCGTAAGGAGGATTTTGGAAAGAAATGTAAACTTTTGCAGTTATATACAAATATGCAACTGCGGGGAATCGCCCCAGGTGGAAAAACGATCAGGGGTGATTCCCCACACCTCTTCTGTTGATGAATATATTCATTTTTCTTCAGTTGAAAGTATTTGAATGAAATTCTTCACAAATATAATGACATCTGGAAGTAAATGACCCACAATAATGACACCACTGCTAATTTCAAAATGCGTTTAATTTTATAATGACCTGATGTTTATAACACATGGTGACAAGTCTAGACCTAAGGATCAGCTTATGTTTAATGCTCATGAACATTTTTTTATCAAATTTTTATATCAAGATAAGAATAACTTACCTAGCATGACTTGTATTCATGTTAATGCAATTAGTTTGCTGTAGAATTGAAGAAATACATTTTTTACTTGTATCGTATTATTAAAAATATAGTTTGTTTTTAATAGCTGCTCATTTACTGATATTTTAGGGTCATAATTAGTTCAGGATGTGGAGAAATGACTACGAGTGAAGTTAGATTGCAATTATTGAAGAAAAACTGTTTCCCGCGGTGAAGTCCAGAAAATTAATTCTTTCGACAGTCAAGTGTGACTGCTGCAAGAGACAAGCAGAATAAAAACCTGTTAGACGTAATATTTTACATAAAATTTCATTTATACCAACTGATATTCACTACTATAGGTATGCTCTTTCTATTGGTACTCTCAAACTTTTAATTCACGTTTCAGGTATTGATATAGTAAAGGTGTGGGGAATCGCCCCCAATTAGGGTCCGTAGCTTGCCGCACGTTTTTTGTGAATAACTTTATTTTTGTTTGGTAAAATTTTGAAACTGTTGGTGCTTCATGGTCATGGTAGTGGCTATACACACCATACATAAGTTTTATGGCAGAGTACTGTTTGAGTTATTCCACAGTATTCAGAAAATGCGGGGAGTCACCCCGGTTGACGTTACATGTTAAGCCACACATCAAAAACGAGCGTTTGTTGAGGTTGTCTCACTGGACGACTGTGAGCAATGGCAAAGTGCCCACTCAAGCTGTTCAAGAGGCAAGGTCGTGGAGCCTGCCAAACCAACACCAATCCTGCGCATGTCAACCAATCTGGGGTTCGACCTCTGCTTAGGCCTCTGGGATAAGATAAAATCAAGGGCTTCCTCTTAGGGACCAGGCTTTTACCTGGGGCTCCACCTCTTGACTGAGGGAGAACACACCAACTGGGCATCTCTACCTACTGGGCTTTGCAACTAATAAAATCTCCTCTGGGTTTGGCAAGCACAGAACCATGCCAGAACAGGTTTCCACTTCCAGGTCACATCACACACCTGGGCGACACCCACCCCAGGACCTTGGATAGCGAGTGACTTACCTTGGCGCCTCTTACCCTTTACACCAACTTGAGACTGTTCCTGAACAGCTGATCAGACTAAAACAGCAGTGGGTTTACGAGACAAGGATACTGAAAATGTACCTTCAAACAATGGGCTATAAGTTAACTAGTAGATAAATACCTGAACATCCCCAGACCCCCAGCATGGCCCACCCCATCTCAAACCTAAGCTGGGAATGCACAAGGGAGCCATGCTCACAAGTCAGGATGGTACTTTCTAGCCAGGAGACTGAATAAGTTACTGAACTATGGTTGCATGTGACAACATCATTTGCTGACAGAAACAATGTCACAGTACTGCCTAGTGGCCAAAGGTTAAACCTTGAATTTCTCCAGGCAAGGAAAATAATAGGTTTAAAATATTTAAAGGCAAAATGCCAGCTTTAACCTGAATTCAATGCCATTCTTGTAATATGAAAGAAATTAAAAGTTATGAAAGATTAAACTTCTACTGATGCTGGATGTTGAACTAAGATAAAACATATTGCTCTGCTACTAATGATGGATGTTGAACTAAGAAACAATATTAATACACATTATCCATGAGCTTAGTTATGTACATTCTCTCTATGTATGCCAAACAATAACTAGAATTTTGTTCCCTCAGTCAATTCATGAGCCTACAGTTAATTATTTCTTGTTTACCATTAATCCAGCTGTTGATCTTGTAATGAAATACAAACTTGACACAATATTCTAGTAGTTAGTACTTTTTGGTGTACATAGCTATATTTACATACTTGATGAATTGTTTTCATGATATGAGCTAAACTTGTTTTTTACCATCTCATTACAGTTTACATGGAAGAGCAAGAAAAGCCAGAGTACATAAATTTCAGAGTCTTCCTATTTATAACACTTCCAAGGTATGATTTATAGATAATTATCTGATCATTGTTGATTTATTTTACTCTATAACAATTCTTGGCCAAGTGATGTTTACAGTTGTCCCAAGTGATGGTAGAGTTAGTGTGATATGTTATACTGATTCCATATTGAAAGCTGGCTGTTTGATGCCAGAATAATGGTCAAGCACTTGAAGCAGTTTTTTTATATATTTATTTGTATTCATGATTTCGTGATGCAGTAGTTCATACCCTAAGTTACTTTTTTGTGAAAAACTGATAGCTAGTGTTATCTACATTTAGTTACTAGTTTAGATGCAACCAGAAGCATTCATTCTTTTCACACTACTGATTTGGCATCCCCATTTCCTGTCTGTTCTTCCCCTCAACAGGTGCTGGGATGCAATTACCCATAGCATCTTCACAATTACAGCAAATCCTTGGGGCTCTGGAGTAGGGCAGGTCAAGTGTGAATGCCCCTGTTGCCACCCGAAGAGTATTTTTTTATTATTGTTCAATGTATAAAATTCTATCATTGTATGTGTTAACTAGTGTTTACAAGTTTAGGAAGACAACAACAGGTCTAACTAGTGTTTACAAGTGTAGGAAGACAACAATAAGTCTATTGACCTAAACAAGGTTGCCTTTATTAGCAAGAGGACTAATTCTGAAGGAGAACTAGTCCTGCATATAAAAAAAAACTTCATGTGCTATTCATTTATACAACATGAAGAAGGGAATGATATCTTCAATTCATGTAAAACTTATCAAGCCGCAACTTGAACGTTACGATTGTATTGCTGTTTACAACCTCCACTGGAAGTCTATTCCATTCATTGACAACTCTATACATGAAGTGCGCGTGATGCCGAGTGAGTCAAATTTCCCAACTATTTTGTATCTATTGTTCTTTTAACTCCATATGTATCTAGAGGGAAGAAGCCTGTTTGGTCAACATTGTCCTTACCCTTCCTAATCTTCTTTGTAGCCTCTGACTTGTCTTTTCTTTAGCAAATTAAGATCGAGTTCACGTAGCTTGTCTTCGGCTGATTTATTCCGCAGCAAAGGTATGAGTTTGGTAGCTCTACCTGGAATCTTTTCCTGTTTAATAACGTAATTTCTAAGATGTGGAGACCAGAATTGAATAGAATACTCAAGATGCAGTCAAACAAATGCATTGTATAACTTGAAAATACTGTGTCTGTTTGTGTAAGAGATAGTTTGGAATATCATGCTAGGATTTTGTTGCCTTTCTTGACAACATCATTGCATTGCTTGCTACCTTTTAGGTTGTTACTAATGATGACACCTAAATCTCTTTTTTTGGGGACAGGAATGAGTTTCTTCCCAGACATTGAATATTTGTTTTTGAGGTAATGAGGACCTACGTGCATAACTGTACATTCGTCTATATTAAATTTCATTTGTCACTTTTCTGACCAATTGACACTGATGTTCAAGTCTAGTTGGGTATGCTGATGCTCTAGTTCAGTTTGAACTTTTTATCCAATCATAGTATCATCTGCAAATTTGCTAACATTTGAGAGTACGTTGCTATCAAGATCTTTTATTAATATTCTAGAGAACTGGATCCTTGAGGCACATACAACTTGCGGTCTTCTCCGCAAGCTAGCATTTCATCCAGTTGTTGAGCTCGTCTTGAATACCAATGCTGTGCAATTTACTAACCGAGTGCTTGGCGGGGACTTGATAAAACGCCTTTAGGAAGTCAAGGTTAATGATATCAATTGAAGATCCGTTTTATTTGGTGGAAAGGCTCCATGAGAATTTTGCATGGTGGACTTTCTTTGGCCATGTGGCCTGGATTTTGGTGTTTTATGGTATTTTTTGAAGAAATTCATCAAATGCAGCCTACAACTAAGCATGTGGGCCTGACTTCCTTTAGCTACAGCATCTATGCCTAGCCTTAGACTTCAAATCTCACTTACCTCAGCCCACTAATTTTGTTTCAGTTTGTGTCTGGGTTTTAAATAATCAGCTCTTTTAGTAGTAATAGTGGTAGTAATCCTGGGACAAGCTGAAGAGTCCACTCTAGCAGAATTCAAAAATTGAATTTGTAGTACAATTAGCCCGCCTAGATGAGGTTGTTCATGGGCTGCCGGATGCTGAAGGATCTGACTGAGGTTGTTGCCACCTTGGTGGCAGTAATACTAGTGGCATTTTCTTGGTAAGCGAGTGCATCAGTCTCCCTGTGTTGATCAAGTTGGTTTATGAAGTTTTTACCTAATTACTGTTGACCACATTATGCGGTAAACAGTTTCAAATTGTTGGTATCTTGATTGGAAAGATGTTCTTAGCCCCTGATATTCTGAATGGTTTCAGCTGCTGTTTCTGTCCATTATTTTGGTTCCTTGGGTTATGATCTCAGTCTGATAGGCCCTCCAGGCTAGCTCTAGTAAACCCATTTAGATATTTGCAGGTTTCCATTAACTGACCTCTAAGTCCTCTTCTTTCAAGGGCTATCGGTCTAGTTCATAGAGTCTTTGCGGAAATCTTATTCCTCAGTTCCAGAATTATTTTTGTTGCTCTGTGCTGGAAACATTGTATTTTGTACTGCATAATCCAATTGAGGCCTGACAAGTGAAGTATTTAATGGATGAGTGATGTCCCTGGACTTGTTGAGAGTTTCTGAATATAAAACCAAGGACTCTATTGCCTTTCTTGCAGCTAGCATCCACTTGGTTTTCCAACTTCAGGACTTGAGTGATTGATATTCCAAGATCTTGTTGTTGTGGTTGACTTCAGTCATAGGCTGTCTGTCATTATGTAAGCAGAATTCGATTTTTGGATCTGATGTGCATAACTGTGCACTTTTCAGTATCAAAGTTCTCATTTGCCACTCATCAGACCAGTTCATTAGTTTATTAAGATCCCTTTGGATTGTTATGCAATCATGCTCTCAGTCCACTTTCTGGTTTAGACAACCTCATTAAGGTTCAAGTAAGTTTTGAGAACCTGCAAGTTGATACGCCCTATCAGCTATTTTGCTCAGAAGCACTTCTTGATAAATACAAAAATATTATGCAAGCAATAAAAGAATAAAGCGAACAATAATGGTATTATTTCTGGCATTTTGCCAAAGATGGGTGTCACAAACACTGTTCATAACAGGATTAAATAGCTATATCAATTGTGCCATGGAAAAGATAACAAACAAAGAAAAACTATGCTATGTAAATTGAGAACATGTTTATGAAGGAAAACCTGAACTATTCCAGCATAATGGAAAGCATTTCAATGTGCGTGTCAAGACGCAGTTCAGCATCCTTCTCAGCAATGCAGAAAAAAAATATCACAACAAGAATCAGTCGTCAATCAGCAGAGAAAGATGACCAAGAAATGACGCCACCTAAGCAGCAAACAGAAACACATAACAAGTGACCAAAATGAGCACAACAAGGAGCAATAATTTATTCAGCTTCAAAGGCTAATCACTGGTAAAAGATCTGGGTCAGGCAGCAGAAGCATTTATGGTAGTGAATCGAGTGCCTCTTGGCGCAGCTCGACAGAAGACATGTCAACCTAAACAGATTGGAGAGGAAAAATGGAAGTTCTTCTAAAAAATGTGCAGTCACTAGTGCTGAAGATAGATCTTCTTTAAGCTATAGTGAAAAAAAAAACAATATGACATTCCTGGAATTTACCAACTGTGGCTGGATATGAATGACTGGAATTTCCAGATTGAAATAGGACTTCAAGAGCTCGGGATTTCTGTGTAGATGAGCAGTCTCCAAGCAAGAGAGGGGGAAGATCAGTGCTTTAAGTCAGCAACAGCAACAACTAACAAGGTAATCCAGGTCAAAATTAGGCCCTCTGAAATGATAGTACTGAAAATTGTACTAGTCTACCAACATCCAACAATAACAGTAGGGGAAGAAGATGTCCTTTTTGACAAATTGGACAAAATCTTTTCCTCATCCCATGAAAGTATCTTGAAGGGGCTTCAACCAACTTGACATAAATTGGACAAGACTGGAAGCTGAACTACGCTGTGCACCAGATATGGTACATCATTTGAAAAAATATATATAAACATAACCCGCATTTAAAAAAATATATATATATGTACATAACCCGCATTTAAAAAGGAAAAAATCATATTTGACATGAACCAGGGTCACTGGGTCATCTCCTTATGAATTCTTGGTAGGGTAACGAGAAAAATATATAATAAAAGCATATAATAAGGGCAGAAAATTTATTAAGAAGAATATAAGTAGTTCAAATCAAGCAATAGTTGTTCAGTGCTGAAAAATGTATTTCAGCTCATGGATGAATTCTTATAGAAGGACCTGCAGCATTTTCTTGTTATTAGCTTTGGTCCTTCAGCTTCAACTAATGAATGGCTGGAACGTATACCTCCAATATTGGAACGCTTTGGTCCTGGAAGCATTTCTTCATTCATTTTTTCTGTAATGAGTGACATGACTTCACATTTTTTGAATTCAGTCACACCCATTGTTTTTTGTTGGCTATAAAACTGATTGTAGAATACCCAGGCATTTACTACAGCAGTTCCTCTCAACAACTCTATAATAGCCAATTTACGGTACCACTTTGTGCTTCATCTGAGCGCAGTATTGTAAGATGTCATCTGATCTGATTTATCAACCCCACATTTAGCAGTATTGTAGTCCAGACCATTTTGAGGCTTGAGTATCTCAGTACCATTTTGATCCTTTTTTCCTGAGGGTTGCAGATTGCCTGAATGTTTGGGCACCGTAGACAATGTTAGCACGTTCCTTTTATCTTTCCAGTTGCAAACTTTCACTCCTTTGCTGTTCATCAAACCTATGATTTCCCCTTTCTTCAGCTTGGCCTTTGTAACAAAGTGAGGCAATGCTTTTAGGTTTTCCAGCACAGTTCCACAGTGGTACATTTTTTTCCCCGCAAGAGTTTTTTGGCCATGGGAACGGACGAATTGAAATTAGCCGCATAGATAGTTAATCCCTGCAAGAAAAGAGGCCTTGAAAGTGCAGGACAACAGACATCAAATGCTGAAATGTTGGTTCTTTGGCCATGTTGCAAGAATATACAAGAAAACTCCAAGTGTACTAGTTGGGTGTGCAGAGCTTTTACAGCTTTATTCCATATTTATGGGCTTTTCCAGGAATGTATTGCCTAATGATTACTCTCCCCCGGAAAAGAACAAGAGACTCATCAATGACAACACTTGATCCTGGAGTGTACACTGACCTGCAGCTCTAAGAAAAACTGTTGATCAGTGGCTGAAATTTATGCAACTGGTTTTGTCGATTGATCACTTCATTGTCATTGAAATTAAGCATATTCAGTAGTAACTGGAATCTGTCTCTGGACGTGTGATTTTGAATGAAAGAATTATTGTACATCTCTTTTTTGGACCATTAGTGCTCAATTTTTGGTGCTTGAACAAGACCCATGCATATAACCATCCCAAGAAACTTTCTCATTTCTTTTGCATCTGTGGGTATCCATTTGGCTAGCCTTGATTTCCTTGTCACAACCTTTGACTGAAGAATTTGAGAGGCATACCTATTTGTTTCATGCACAAAAGAAGCAATAGTTTCTTTGGTAACAAAGAGTGAATATACATCCAAAGGCACTACCAAATTATTCTCTCCACTTGGTGTTGGTTTCTTAAAAAGCTGCTCTTTTCATGTAAATCTGAAAGATTGCTGTGAAGCAACAATTGAAGTCCATGAATTGTCCGCATGTACTTCAGAGTTATCCATTTTTGTTTGATTATTTTTCAGCTGTGCTTTCAACGTGAACTGGCAAGTTGCTCTCAGAACTCATTGAAGAATCTTCTTCTGAAGCAGTTGGATTCCAGTTGCTACTTGTTTAACTGCAATTAGAGCTAGAATCGTCATCTGGTCAATGACGCCAGGAACCGTACAATGATGAAGGATCCATGGGTCAGCAGAGAAAATAAAAATGAAATAAAACTGAGTCTAAACTACTGATATCAACAATTTCTAGGTTGTTCCATAAATCAAAACTTATATAATGGATATTTTTCACTGCAGTCGACTACAAAAGGGAGCGTACCTCATTTGGCCCACGATGCTTCACATGCATACAAGTTCAATTACAGGCAACATGAGCCACTATTGGTGCATGGAAATTGCAGCGCTTTGTGGTGCACGATGCCCCCAAAGATGGCAGTTTCTGTTCCAAGCAACGTGTATCAATTGAGGCTCACTGTTTTTGTCAGAATCTTGTAGAACTTACCTGTAGCAGTGCAACGCTCAACCTCCCACCCCGCTGTCATCTCTTGAACTGAAGTTATCCAGGTTTGAACACGTTGCACCACGTGCATACAGGCTATTTTTGAAGCCGCAGTCAACGTGTTAATCGGTCGCAAAAAAAACACTGAAGACAGTCAACAATTGCACCCGACTGTCAAAACACAGAAACAAAACCACGAAATCAAATCTGCTATGCCTAGCAAGAGTTGCACAGCACCTCCACAACTCCTCAGCCAAGGCCTTCTTGAATCCCCATTGGATGACAGACTGTTCCAGACCTGAACATAGTGAGAATAGAAGAATCTGCATGTATAGTCAATCCAACAGAAAGGACCACCAGCTTCAAAGAATGACCATGTGTGCCAATATCTGGAGCTTGCTCAGAGTAAACATCCCCGATTCCATAGAACAATAAAAAAAATCTTCCAACACTTCACCAGATCCAGACGCAACAACTTCCCTCTGACCAAAAACAGCTGCAAAGCTCTGAGCCTCTCACCATAGTCCACTCCACCCAGACCCTCTATTTCCCTGGTCCACTGCCTCTGCACAGACTCCAAAAGTCTCAGATCCCCCAAATATCCACATTCCACACACAAGAGCAGTAGTCCAAGATGGGCCTAATGAGTTACAAACAAAGACACCATGAAAACAGAACTCCTATTGACAGTAGAACAAAGCAGACTGGTTGCCAGAGTGGAAGCCTTTCTAACAATACTTTTCACATGGAAGTGTAATCTCAAAACTTGAGTCTACAAGCACTCCCAAAGTCCCTGCAGAAATCGACAAGCTCAAGCACCAAACCAGTCAAATTATAATCAATTCCATCATCAAGCTGCTCAGACACATTTGGCAATGTTCAGAGAGATTCAATGACAAGGAAATAGACCACCAAATTGAGATCTCTTGGCAAAGAAGACACACTCAAGCAAACTGCTTCTACTTTGTGTGGGAAGCTCAAATAAAGTTTGAAGTCATCAGCAAATGCATTCCACTTACAAGCCACTTCCGCTGCAACATGATTACCATACAGCAGAAACAAGAGCAGGCCAGCACAGAACACTTAGGAACTCCACTTTTTACCTCCCAAAAGTCACTGACAACTCCTCCCACAGAAACACACATTTGCCTCCCAGTCAGAAAATTATGAATCCAATCTAACAATCCACTATGAATACCCACACACCTTAGTTTGGCCAACAAAACAAAAAGATTGACAACATTGAATGCCTTGGAGAAATCCAGAAAGACCACATCCACCACCATTCCATCATCCGCCAGATCAGCAACCTCACTATTAGTAAGCAACAGTTGATCCTCCGTGCTCCTTTCCTCCCTGAATACAAATTGGCAACTTGACAAAATGCCATAATCTTCCAGTAAAGACATCACATGCAACACACTAACCTGCTCCAGCACCTTACAACACACGGTAGTGAGACTCACATGTTGATAATTGAGAGGGTTGCTCCTCGCACAGGACCAGACTTGAATAAGGAAACAACTTGAGATTCTATCCAGGCCCCTAGCAAAACTCCCTGGCCCAATGACTTCACAAATATCAAAGACAAAGGCAATGACAGCTGCCAAGAACATTGTTTCAAAACACTAGGGTGGATACCATCAGGTCCAGGGGCAGAAGATTAATCTTAATTGTCCAGAACCTGGGAGACTAACAGTCTCGTCACACAAATCTCACAAAATTTCCATGAAAAAATTGATGTGCGGAAGGGCCGGCAGGATCAGCATCCACAAAAACAGACAAAAAAAGAGTCTGCAAACAGCTGACTCATGTCTCTGATTAGCAACAACATCACCTGATGCAAGCATTAGAGGACCGACAGAAGGACAGTCATTCTTTCTTTTTCTGATATAGGAGTGAAACATCTTGGGAGCAACAGAGAAGTTGTTGGCTAGTTCCTGTTCATGCAACCACTGGCTGTGCCGAGAAAAATTTCTGTACTCAAAATTGAGCCTACTAAACTTCCCCAAGAATACAAACACCTTCTCATGCTGCCTACCAAGCTTCCTCCTCAGAAGCTTGTACTGCGCCCAAGCCTGAAATCTGCTGATTATCAGCTCCCTCGTAGGGCCCCGCCACCAGCTTGGCCGCAGAGTAGTCTCAAGTTGGGACAAACCTTTCAACAAGCAAATGGATAACTGACTGAAACAAAGTGTAATTTTCCTCTACAGTGCCGTACAGGAACTCATAATGGCAGTCAATGTCAGTCAAAACCTCTCTCATACTCTTATAATCTCCTCAAGACCACATGACCAATCCAAAACTAGAACCAGGATTAACTGGAACCCTATCCATCTGAAAACAATACTCAACCTAGACAGAGGCATGGTGCCACCCCAGGAGAGGCAAAATTGCCACATATGACACCTGATCTTCCTCTGTAGTCAGCACCATATCAAGAATGGTGCCTAAATCAATCAAAGTACTTTCCCTCACCCACTGAGTGAGTCCAAGAAGAGCAAAACAATCAAGAAACTGCAATGAGGGCAAGTTGAAATCACCAAGAACAACAACCTCTCTACCAACACCAAACTCCAGCAGGAATTTGATCAGTTCAGCATTCTTCTCAGCCAAATAGGAGGGTGGATGGTAAGCCACCACAACTGAGACATCATAATCCAGGAGAGAAATGCCAGCAACACTGGAAAGACCAACTTCAACTGGCACAACATTGAAATTGTTTGCAACATATGAACAAACTCTTTGCTTATTTACTTTTACCACCACATCTCCCCTCACCAGCTGAAACCCCGCAAATCAACAAAAGACAACGATACCAATGTAGTCAACCACAACACATACGCACACACACACATACACCAACCAACTGCAAGTTGGTTGGAGTGCGCCAACCAATTGCACTGAAGTGTGAGGAGGTTATTCTGGACTTTGCCAAAGGGAGCAGCAGTCTTTCTGGTTCAACTTGGACCTCCATCATATGATGATCAGGAAAGTCTTTATCTGATGAATTTGTTTAGTGACTTATGTGTTGGTAGTGTTGGGGGATTTCAACCTGCCCTCGGTGAAGTGATCGGATGAGTTGATGCAGGAAGAGAATGTTGACTTGACAGATCAACTGTTTTTGGATTGCTTTGAATCTTGTGGCTTGCATCAGTGGGTGAGGGAGCAGACTTTTCTCTTGACAGGAAACATTCTGGAATCATTTTTTACAAGCAAGCCAGATTGTGTTGGGGATGTTGTTGTTTTGACTTCTTCTCCAAGGTGTGCTCACTCGCTTATTATTTGAGATTATTTGTTTGTGAATGTCTTGGAGCCTGATGGTACAAGACACCAAACTGGGAAGTATTCTTGGCACCAGGGTAACTACGGCGCTATTTCCGAAACATTATTAAGAATTGATTAGCCTCTTGAATTTGTTTACCTGGGTGTTTGTGAGACATATAGTATGTTCCTCACTATACTGAGAAGTCTGATAGCTCAACTTACATGTGCCTCTTGCTGAAGACTTGCCTAGGGTACCATGGTCTGAGAGGCCTTCCCATGGGTTAAAGGTGAGGAGGGCAAATGCGTGGGATGAATACAAGATTTCAAGAAGAAGGTTTGGCAGAAATGATCAAAATACTTTGTAGTCACAAGCTTCCTTTCATGATCTCAACTGTCAGTTTCCAAATCATGCTTTGTTCAGATGCTCTCAGTATGAGGAATACCTTGTGCAACAGTATAGTGACACACCAAAGCTGTTCCATGCTTATATAGAAAGGTCATCTTGGGGTTGGGCCACTTCGTAATGCAGGTAGACAGCTTGTGTACAATCCACTGGAGATGGCTGAGCTCCTATCATCTGCCTCCTCTGACATATATAGAGAGGATGATCTTCCCAATCCTGCCCCTTTCCAGTTATTTGATATGAAATGAGCAAGTTTGCCATTAGGTCTCAGAATGTCCATGACGTTCTGGCGGGGTTCAATGTTAGTTCAGCAATGGGCTTGGATGGACTCCAGCCTTAGTTGCTGAAGGAGTGTGCTGTGCAATTGACACAGCCTCTCTTTACAATCATTGACCTTTCTCTGCAGAGTGGAATGCTCCCTGATGCATGGAAGAGTTCATTGGTGATTCCAATTTTTAAAAGTAAATCTAGATATAATCCCCTCAACTATTGTCCAGTTAGCCTTACCTCTGTTTGCTGCAAATTGATGGAGAGGATTGTTGCTGCTCAGCTGGTGTACTATTTTGAGTCTTACCAGCTCCTTTCTTCCAGAAAGTTTGGATTTAGGAAGGCTAGATCAACAGAGGATCAGATGTTGCTGGTATACTTGATTTTTCAAAAGCATTTGATGTTGTTTCCCAGCCCATTTTGCATCTGAAGTTGCAGGCTTTTGGAGTTTCTTGGGTTATGAGGTGGCTTGGTAGCTTTTTTTTTTTCTCGAATTATGTGTGTTGGCGTCGATGGAGTGAATTGTGAGCCGAGGGATTTTCTGAGTGGTGTTCCACAGGGTTCAGTCTTGGGTCCAGTCCTCTTTCTCATTTAGGTTTATTTTTTTAATGAATGGCCTTGTACCTAAGTTTGACAAATTTGCTGATGATTATAAAATTTATTTGTCTTTCCAACGTCATGATGTTGTTGGTGGTGTATCTAAAAGCATCCAATGCAGACATGTCTATTATACTCGATGACTACTTTGCAACGGACTTCACAGCTGAAAATGTGAATGATTAGTCAGAAGTTGAACTGCCTGGAGAAGTGCAACTAATGGTAAATATTCACTTCTTTGTTGGTCAAGTAGTGGATCAGTTCAACAAATTGAATATTCACAAATCTTCAGGACCAGATGATCTTCATTTGAGAATGTCAGGGAGCTTCGTCTTAATCATGAGTAGGCCACTGACAAAGGTCTTTTACAGGTCTATGACATCTGGAAGTATTCCATATGATTAGGAAGCAGCAAACATCACAACCATATTCAAGAAAGGTAGTAGGCAAGAACCAGGAAACTATAGACCAATCAGTCTCATATCTGAGGTTGGCAAAACCTTTGAAAGATTGACAGAACAAGTATAACATGTCACCTTGGGAGGATCCTCATCAAGAAAACCATAATATGGCTTCAGAAGAAAGCTTAGCTGCCTGTCGAATCTCCAAGACTTTTTCAACAACATAGCAAAGATATACGTTGAAACTAAGGCCGGTTACCTTGTTCATCTTTACTTATAAAAAGCGTTTGATAAGGCCCCTATGAATGCCCACTGAAAACAAAAAAAGGTTTTCTGCATAACTGGAAAGGTGGCCAGGTGGCTCCAAAATCTTCTCATGGGTTTCAAGCAACAGATCTGCGTCAGCCAAGGTAGAAGTCAGTGGGCTACGGTAACATCAGGAGTACCCCAGGGCAGTGTTCATGAGCCACATCTCTTTAAAATCTTCATAAATATTTTTGACAGCAACATTGTTGGTAAGTTATCAAAATTCGCTGACAACACTGAAATCTCTTACCTTTGTCTCTTACCTTTGCAGCCCCCTCCAGCAAGACCACATCAAGTGGGGAGCAGCAGAGCCGGAGGAGGCCAGCACAGCCATGCGCGCCAGTATGCTGTTGAGAACAGCAATGTTAACACAAGTATAGGAACTGGAATTAGTGTGCACTATCGGCTATCACATGATCCATCCGCATGAATGACAAAAACAAAAACAAAAAAAAATAAAAAAAAAAATTCCAGAACAGCACACTACAACAAAGAAGCAACACATCAGGAAAGACACAAACACACACCCACACACACACAAACACGCACCACAACCCACCACTCCAGCGCCATAGCAAAAAGCAGACAAATCCAAAGCCAGGATGCCAACACGCTGCAGAAGAACCCACCCCCAACTAAACAAACTCAAACAGAATATCACCCAAAAACTCCGCAAGCGACCTCTTGAATGCAGCCAGGGAATCTGACTCCACCACAGAACTCGGGAGGCTGTTCCACAACTGAACACATCGTGCTCCAAAGAACCTCCTCTTGATGTCCGTATTACAAGCTGGCATCAAAAGCTTATAGGGATGGCCTTGAGTTCTTGCATCAGGAGCTCTTCGAAAAATACCCCCAAGGTCGACGCCACCATCCAACCTGCAGATGATCCTCCAGTATTTAATAAGGTCCGCCCTGAGAAACCTTCCTTTTATAGAAAATAAGCCTAGTTGCTTCAGCCTGGAAAAGTAATTCAACTCAGCAAAACCATCCACATTTCTCGTCCATCTCCTCTGCACAGACTCAAGCAATCTCAAATCCCTAAGAAAACCCACATTCCACACTGACGAACAATAATCCATGAGAGTCCTGATGTGCATCACAAAGAGGGACACCATGAAGTGAGGACTACGGCAAACTGTGGATCTCAGCAGGCTGCTGGCCAATCCGGAAGCCTCACCCACCACCTCTCTGACATGATGGTGGAATTTCAGTTTTACATCAACCACCACACCAAGGTATCTGTGGGATTGAACAAACTTCAATGGAATTCCATTCAATAAGTACTGAGCCAGCGGATTCTCATCAGTCCACTCGGCAAACCCACGAGCGAACCTCAACACCACACACTTCTCCGAGTTCAGCCTCAAGTTCCATGACAAGGCAACCGCGCCAACTGTATCCAAATCCGACTGAGACCATTTTTCCAAATAATTACAAGTTAGCACTGTCCACTTGTACAGCTGCATTGCTTGGGAAGACCTCATCTAATTTACAACACTGCATTTATTTAATTTAGGGTTCCTTTTCAATCTTTATCTCCAGGCTAGCTGAATCAGTGCACCTTGAAACCATCTCCCTTTTTGATCTGTATTTTGCAGTATTTTAGAAGCAGCTTTTAAACGTGCCGAGATTCAATTAGAGAAGCTATCATGCCAGTTTTTTGAAGCACAAAAGATCCTATTCAATTTGGCAAAAAATCCATATTAGCTAGTATTGCGTGCTTTGGATTAATAGGTCCACAATGTTTAAATATGTATGTAGAATGTACACAGTTTTCATGTTAGTGTTTCTGTTGTTGCAAAGGAACCTCTGTAAGCTCTATTGAGTAATCCACTTCTTGCACAAGTCACAACACCTATTAATAGTTATAGCTACTTATTTAACCGTAGAGTGGCTGGCATTACGACTGTGTCCTCGACAAGCTGTTGTTACAATACATTATTCTGAAATTCACCGTCCAATCTTTTTAGGTTGAATTCGATTGAGAGCTGTTTCCACACAGTCTTGAATACCTTATTTAGATTGGCAAATGCTTGACCATCCTGTAAATTTTGATTGTTGCTCATATGCCAAAGACTTCTATTGATCACATCATATAGCTGGCATCCACCTTAGTTTATCTGTAAATAAATAATTTCAATAGTTCAAGATTCCTCGTCATTCACTCCTAGTTCTTTGTCCTAACCTATTCAACAAAAAGATTACCCTTCAGGATTTTCACATAATTAAATCCATGATAAATAATTTACCAATTGGAGATCCATTCATGGGGTCCAGTTTCCCAACTCCTTGGAAAGTCTTGTGAGTCTCCGCATCATTTTTTTAGCCTTTTCCCTACTTTCATAGACTATTCTTTATCTTGGGTCCATCCCATTGACCAGTTCTATTACCACTATTTCTTAGTGTTTGATCGCCACGTCTATCAGAGGCAATTGTTGGGTGAGCTTGGTGTTGGTTACCCTCTGTTCCCTTTCTATCCTAGCAGACTCGGGTGGAAGTGAGGCTCTTATCAAATCAAACTCAGGTGGAAAACTACACTCATAGAACTATTTGCATTAAACTTTGGTCTAGGCATATCCTGGGTGGCATTGGTCTGTCAGTGTTTACCTTGCAGTAGAGTGGGGCTCATTTGGGCTTTAGGTTTGGACAGCATTATATCCCTCCCGTTGATTCCCAGTTTCTTGATTGCTTTGTCCTGCTTGGACTCACTCAGTGGGTGAGGGAAGGTACTTTTGTTGATTCCGGTAGCATTCTTGATCTGGTGTTGACTACGGAGGAGGATCGGGTGTCTTCTGTGGCAGTTTTGCCTCCTCTTCCGGGGTGCCACCAGGTCCCTGTCTTGGTGGAGTATATCTTTCAGATGAATGATGTTGCAGGGACTCCTAGTTTGAAATCAGTTATGTGGTCTTGTGGTGATTACAGGAGCATGAGAGAGGTTTTAGAGGGTGTTGACTGGCATTACGAGTTTTTGTATGGCACTGTAGAGGAGAATTATAGTTTGTTTCAAATAATTGTCCATTCTCTTGTGGACAAGTTTGTTCCCACTCGAGTCTCTGCTTCTCGACCAAGCTGGTTGCGGGGCCCTCCTAGGGAACTTATGACCAGTAGATCTAGGGCTTGGGCGCAGTATAAGCTATTGAGGGGGGAGCTTGGTAGGCGGCATGAGGAGGTGTTGGCGTCCTTGCAGAGATTTAGTGAGCTTAATTTTGAGTACAGAAATTTTTCACGCCACAGCCAGTGTCTGTATGAGCAGAAATTAGAAGACTACTTCTCTGTTACTTTCAAGATGTTTCACTCCTATATCAGAGGAAGAAAGAAGGGCTGTCTTTCTGTCGGTCCTCTGAAGCTTCCATCTGGTGATGTTGTTCCTGGTCAGAGAGACATGAGTCAGCTGCTTGTAGACTTTTCTTTGTCTGTTTTTGTGAATGCTGATCCTGCCAGCCCTTCCCCAAATCGTTTTTTTCCTCGAAAATTCAATAGGATTTGTGTGACTAGGCTGTTAGTTTCCCAGGTTCTGGCTGGTTTAGACTCATCTTCTGCCCCTGGACCTGATGGCATTCGCCCTGGTGTTTTGAAGTCATGTTCTTGGCAGCTGTCATTGCCCTTGTCTTTGATTTTTGCAAAATCATTGGACCTGGGAGTTTTACCGGAGGCCTGGAAGGAATCTCGTGTTGTTCCTTTATTCAAGTCTGGTTCAAGAAGTAACCCT
>SDVV010004971.1:0-19640 GCA_016164225.1 Gammarus roeselii | reverse complement strand
AGTAAATACCTGTATCTCGTACTCTCAACATGACTTGACTAATGCATTATTCCCAATAAAAAAATTCCCTTTGAATTTACAATCTTCCTACTGTTGAATTTAAATGATTTTGTTACGCATCTAATACTTGAAAGTTCTAGACACCAATTAGCTTTTGTTTATAAAATTATACATAATCTATACATTTTAACATAAGATGATCGCTCGTTATTTATTCAAGGTCGATATCGAAGAAGGTAAAAAGCTCCATGACGAGCGGGGTTCGAACCCGAAACCTCGATCGTATAAGTCTAAGACTGATACCACTAACCATGAGATAATAAGAATTTCTTTTTTTTTTACAGAGTGACAAAATATATAGTGTTCTATTTAAGAGGAACAGCGTTTTCTTTTCTTATGATTGGAAATTATGAAGACCTAATGCCACGCGAGTTTATTGAAATTGACGGGCCATAAGGTATTATAAAATAGTAACCAAATTTTTCTAGTGTCAACATGAGGTCCGGGAACCTGACCTACTAAAATCAATGAAAAAAAAAGACTTTCAACAAACTATTTGCGGAAATCATGCTTCATTTATTGTACATGGCTATACACAGGCCAACATGACAAATATTGTACATTTTACAGGACATTTTCTTTCTGTGTAAGTTTTGATGGATGTATTGGTTGTTAAATGTGAAATGTATGTAGCTAACTGTGCGTCAGTTAATTTAATCATGTTTTCAGTAGGATGGACATGAGTAGCGGAATGCAAAGAAAGTAGTGAGTGTTCGGTTATGTTGTTTGTATCGTGTGCTGATTGTTTTTGGTTTTAGGTCGTTAATGGGAAGTTATATGTTTGTGAATAATTTCTATTGTCAAATACTATCTTTGCGCGGTGTTTTCTAACAAGTCCGTGCCAATCAGTAGCTTATAAGAAGCTGAATGACATTTGTCAATCACGACCATCTGATGGTTGAACGTAATTTGGATTGGCCTTTTCGTTTGAAGTTTGGATTTGATGAACCTTCCGCCTTTAAGTTGGATGAATTTGGATTTCACCGCAATTTTGGGTATTTCGCATACCTAACACAATATGGCTTGTCCGTTAAAGTCAGTCAGACGGGCCCCCCCTAGGGGTCAAGGACCTAGACAAATCTTCAAGCACTCCAGCCTTAATGATTGTCTTTCCGGCTCCCGTATCTAATCAACCACACACACGTCGATACTTCACCACCATGGCGACCATCGAAATCCGAATTCCCTTCCCGAATTCGATGAGCTATCCACAGCTCGTTTATTTGTCCCTAACAACCGGTGACTTTCCACTCTCACTCGTCACACCGTCACCCACTTATATACACAGCTAGTTTATTTACCACCAAGAAAACGGTGACTTTTACTCTCCACACTATCACCACCTCTCTGTTGTAAACACACCACACTGAAAACCACCACTTACCAGTCACAGTCTCACTCTCATCCCTAGGGCTGTCGAGCCCTGCTACTGACAAAGGGTTCTCAGGATCATTCAGAGGCTTGACCGTTGACGTACCAAGTAATGAGGTGATCAGTCCCGCTACAGTATTCTTGGAAGCATACACTGGATGTTGCTCTCCCAATTTGGAGAGGCAATTAGAGTCCATCGAACTAACAGAGACATCAGGGAGACAGGAGGCTAGCTGGGCTTTCCTTGTGCTGAGCCTCCTCAACAAGGGGTCTGCTTCTGACTTTATATAAAAAATAACCCCTTCCTCGTGCCGAGCCTCCCTGACAAGGAGTCTGCTTCGGACTTCATAAAAAATTACCTCTCAAAATTTCCTCTCATTTTGGTTTCATCGGGTAATCTCGTCACAAAATGCCCCGACCTGCCGCAGTTGAAAAATTTCTACACACTAATTTGAAGCAATTCGGCAGTCGTCCAGAGTATGTCCCTGTGCCTTTGCACTACTTCTCCTTTCCGAATATCTCCCCTGATTTAGCTTCATAGCCTTCTTCTGGCTCTCCCTCATACGGGACTCACACTTTTCACACTTTTCATCGAGCGCATGCCTCTCGGCATGCCCCAGAGGTTGGGTCAGACGAACTCCAACTAGGTATTGATTCTACTCCCAAAGGAGCATATGGGAATTAAATTTCGACAAGTATGTGCACATTTAGGAGAGCAGCACACCCAGTTGCCCGGGTAGTGGTCCTCCCCCATGCGCCCAGAAGATTAAGTCTTCTGTACGCAAGCGGTTCCTTGAAGGCTGTCGCACTTCAAGGTGAGACGTCGTAGTGACACCTCCTAGGACCTGCCCTTGTCTGGTCTAGAGTCTAGGTCGGAATTTCGAAAAATGTCGTGAAATTTTGATAAGTGCAAATGTTGGAGAGCTCCACGCCCAGATTCCTGAGAGTGGTTCTCTCTAGTGTTCAGTAGAGTAAGTCTATGAACACGTCTGGTTGGTCCTGCAAGAGCATTTCATGTGAGATGTCAGAAGGACACCTTCTGATAAGAGGTCGCTCATGGCAACTCCTGAGTTTAGTCAAGTGATACATTTTTTTTAAATTTGTTGAATAGTTATCGCAGAATTTTAGTCAAAAAATACAAGAGGTCAGTATTTACATTTTGAATTTAGACAATAGTCATGGAAAATACAATGTTTTAAATTTTGACAAACATCTAGCGTAGAATTTAATACGAAAAAGAACCAACGATTTTTAAATTTTGACTTTTTTTTGACATTGCTGCATCAGGTCCCACCCGAATCTGTGCTACAGGAGAGAAGAGAAGTTATCCACATTGTACAGAGGAATAAATTTCAAGGTGAGATGTCTGAGGGGCATCTCCAGGGATTAGTTTGCACTGGGTGCTATATATAATTTCAATATGCTTCAGGTGAGTTGCCAGAAGGACATCTCCATGAATATTCCATATTTCAGGTGAGATGCCAGTGGGACATAAAACAAATATTATTTCACGAGGGAACTGGAGCATGCTGCCAAGCAAAGGCAGTAGAATTGTTAGAAATATTGAAAAATGGTTATTATTGCAGGGTCCTTGAAGTCTGACGCACTTCAAGGTGAGACGTCAGAGTGACATCTCCTAGGAAAGAGTATTTTAAATTTTGAAAAACGGCTATTATTGCAAGTTTCAGTCCATGAATGGCACGA
This sequence comes from Gammarus roeselii, assembly GCA_016164225.1. Lineage (NCBI taxonomy): Eukaryota > Metazoa > Arthropoda > Malacostraca > Amphipoda > Gammaridae > Gammarus > Gammarus roeselii. The sequence continues at coordinate 16,505 of SDVV010004971.1, read as the reverse complement.
GTATTTAAATTTGGAGTTATGTCAAGTAGGAGTAAACAAAGGTTTTTAATTTTTGATCAATTATCGCAAGATTTGCTCCAAAAAAAACATTAACAGTTACCGCAGATTTAAATCCAGAAAAGGCAATCAACCAGTTTTAGCTAGGACATCTGTAAGGAATGGGTTAGTAGGTGAGTGTCTCTTTGCACAATGCTGCAACAGGGTCACTCCCGGATCTGTACTACTGGAGAGAAGAAGACGGTTAGTTCATTCAAATTGTACAGATGGATCAATTTAAAGGTGAGATGCCGGAGGGTCAGGTGCATTAAGTGCACTATTTTATCATTTTAAGACGAGATGCCAGAAGGACATCTCTAAGATCTATATATATTTCAAATGAGGTGCCTGAGGAGTTTTATACATCAAGTGAAATGCCAGTGGGACATCTCCAGGAGATGTAACCCGCGCTGGTATTACAATTTGATATTAAGAAGGCAAGAAGAGGAAAAGAAGAGAGTAGCATCGTGTCGACAGTGTCCTTCCATAGAAAGGTACTCACTGATTCGACAGATGAATGTTTTTTTATCCCCAGTTCTTTCGTTTCTTTTCTCTCGACAAGGAGAGTAGAAAAGTAAGGATAAAATACCATTGCACCGGCAATGTCTCTCAGTAGGAAGATACTCATTGCCTGACAATGGATGATATCTGTCTAATCTACGTCGTACCGTAGAGTTGAGCAAGCTCTCCTCATAGCGCAGTTTCGATTTTCGCATATCATGGGGTGTGGGGGTGAGCCGCCGTTGCGGCTCATCGGTAAGCGTCGCTGGGTCGCCGGCACACTTCACACGCGCAGTTTGTCGAATCTACGTCGTATCTTAGAGTTGAACAGCGCTCTCCTCCTGGTGCGGTTTGATTTCTGCATCACATGCGACGTGGGGGTGAGCCATCGATGCGGCTTCTCAGCAAGCCCCGCTGAGTCGCCACAGACTTCACCCGCTCTGATTCGTAATTGTTATCTATCTTTCCCCAGTTTTCTCCTCTCTTTTCTCTCCCGCAGGGAGGGTAGAAAAGTGATAAGAAAAATACCATTGGGTCGGCAAGGTCTCTCCATAGGAAAATACTCACCACCTCAACAATAGATGATATCTGTCTAATCTACGTCGCACCGTAGAGTTGAGCACCTTTCGTCTTGGTGTGGGTTCAATTTTTGAATATCATGGGGTGTGGGGGTGAGTCGCCGGCAGACTTCACCCTCACTAGTTTTCCAATTTTGCTACCTTCCTATATTTTTCTTCTTTCTTTCCTCTCCCACAGGAAGGGGAGAAAAGTAAAAAGTAAAATGCTATCGTGTCTGCAAGATTCCTCCGTAGGAAGATATCCGTTGCCGTCATCAATGAATGATACCCGTTAAATCTAGACAGTATCAGAGAGTTGAGCAGGAGCTCTCCTCTTCGTGCGGGTTCGACTTACGTATATCATGGGGTGTGGTGGTAAATGCTGATACCGTACCACATAATAATACAAATAAAGATTTAACAAATACATGGTATCCCTCGAAGTCTTCACCGCCGCATCGAGTTGAGCAAGCCCTCCTCTTAGGCGGTGTCGCGTTTCAGAACACCATAGTCTCTGCATCTGCTTGTCTCGTTAGAACAAGAGACGGCCTCGTAGGCTAGCGGGATGGGTGAATGCGAGTATCGTTACGGGCTCACACCCAGTACCGGTGGCCCTGACGTGTGTGTAGGGGTGGATGAGAGTCGCCGTAACACCTCTCACCCGGTTCGACAGCTTCTGGTAAATCGTGTCGTTCTCAGGTTAAACGAGTCACGTAGCCTAGTGCTTGTCAAGCGCATTTTTGAACGCGTTCATGGATTCAGAGCCAACTACCGCAGCCGGTTAGTTGTTCCAGACCCGCGAGATCGCGATCGGGAAAAAGTGTTGCGCTATAGTTGTAGCGAAACGTTTTTCCACAAGTTTTACCCCTTTGTTTCTGGTACGAATGTTGTGGTCCCTGTCGAAGAGGCCAACAGGAGTCATGTTGTTGAATCCCTTTAGGTATTTGAAGGTCTCAATGAGCTGGCCCCTCAGCCTTCGTTGCTCAAGGGTGATGAGGCCAGGCTCTTTAAGCCCATCCTCGTACTTGTGGTGGCGTTCCAGTTTGGCTATGTCCAGTATGGCTATGTCCCCCCTTATGTGTGAAGACCAAAATTGGACTGCATGCTCGAGGTGAGGACGAATGAGGGACGTGTACAACGGCAATACAATGTGATTTGTTTTGCAGAGGAAGTTACGGGAGATGTAACCAAGGGTACGGTTAGCTGTCTTGTAACTTTCTTCGACCTGCGCGTCCCATTCATATCTTACTAGATAAGGACACCCAAGTCTCTCTGCTGGTCAACAGTTGCAAGATCGCTTCCTGCCATCGTGTGGTTGAAGTTAGCATTGCGACCCCCATGTGCATAACTGTACATTTTGCAACATTGAAGGTCATCTGCCACGCTTCCGACCATTGGACGAGTTTTTCGAGATCTTGTTGACTTTCAATTAAACTGTCTCTCTCGCTCCATGCTGCATGGCAGAGCTTTGCGTCGTCGGCAAATTTCGATACCTTGGACAGAAGCCCCGCATCCATGTCGTTTACATAGATGAAGAAGAGGATAGGACCCAGGACACTGCCCTGGGTCACCCTAGAGGTAACAGCAGCCCACTCGGACAAAGCGGGTAGGGTATTTACGCAGGAGTTATTTAGCCCAGAAAGTGTTTACGACGGGAACAATTCTACGGATTCATATTAGCTGGAAACTGTTTTCGATCAAAAGTGTTTACGAAGACAAGATTTTCAATCAAAAACCTGTAGCCTGGAAAGAAGATTGAACATATTGTTCATTGGCATGAAACGTTTTTGTTCAGAGAGGGAATTGAGACGAAAGGGTTTAGGATGGAAAGTTGATAGCATCGAATTATTCAGGATAGAAACTATTTACGACGGATTTTTTTTCGCTGGATGTGCTTACGATCGAATCGTCTGTTGTGGGGAACTCGATTCAGTCGAATGTATTACAGCCGGAAAATGTTTCGGGCGGAATCTGTTTAGTACGGAAAGTGTTTACGCTGGAAATTATTTTATTTCGGTATATGGACGATGAAAAAAAATATATACTTCTTTCTTGTAAGATTAGGTTAGGTTAGGTTAAGTTTGGTTAGGTTAGGTTACCGCTAAAACTATACCATCCAACAACAACTTCCAGGGAAAATAAATTCCATCGTCGATTTTTCCGTCCTAAACACTTTTCGTTCAAAACCTTTCCTGGGCGAAACTATTCGGTCCTATACATAACGGTGTCAGATGATTTGGGGTAGTTTCCAGCTATGATTCTTTCCATCGTAAAATTTTCAAGGCAAAATACTTCCAGCGTAAACACTTTCGGTCCTAAGAAATTCCGTGCTAAACACTTTCGGTCCTGAAAAAAATTTTAAAAATGCGTCCCAGCGCGTTGAAATTCGACCGTAAACGTTTTCCGTCGTATCAACATTCCCTCCTATATTTTTCCAGGGTGAGATATTTGCTGGTAATAGCTTTCCAGCCTAAACACATTCTGTTCAAAACTCTCCAGCCTAAATATTTCGAGGCTGAATATTTCCGTCGTAAACATGCCACCCGGACAAAGCCTGGCCGATGCTGACTCGTTGCTAGCGTCATGTTATCCAGGCGCGCAGCCGGCGAAGTACGTCGCCACCAATGCCGAGCTCAGAGACTTTGTGTAACAGTCTCCTGTGCGGTACCTTGTCGAAGGCTTTTTGGAAGTCTAGGTAGATGACATCCACTGCCTTGCGGCGGTCGTACACGTTGATCACCTCATTGAAAAAGTCCAGCAGATTCGTCAGACAACTCCTTTTACGGCGGAAGCAGTGTTGAGTGCCATGAATGAGTCCGTTATCTTCCAGATGATCGACGAGATGATTTCGTATCAATTGCTCGATGGTTTTGCACACAATCGACGTCAAGCTGATCGGTCGATAATTGCTAGGCGATTTTTGGTACCTTTTTTTGAAGATGGCCGTGACATTGGCAACTCTCCAGTCTTCGGGGACTTCGCCGCTCGTCATTGATAAGTTGAAGATGTGGGTTAGGGAATCCGCCAATTGTTCTCGAGTTTCCTTGATACTTCCGAATAGGAAGTATCTACTCGAGACTGGTATAGGTAGTGTATACTTTAGAGATTATCTACCTATTAATGCAAATCAGGTAGGAGGTGGAGAGACTGACTCGTTTGTTGAATTCATGATAGAGGACACAAATAATGAATTCATAGATTTGGCATCTATCGCCCTGGAAATGAAATCAAACATTACCAGGGGTAATGGAACAGTACTAGGGAATATTTCTCGTGTAACCGTTATAGATGGATGGTCGCATAGAATATTAGTCACCTGCGGTATATATTAACGGTACACAAATAGAGGGTAATTCAAGTTTTGGACTCTTAAATGCGGTAAAAATTTATACCCAGCATGAATCTGTTCATGGAGATGGCTTCTTGCGGAACATGGGGTATAAAGACCGATCGGAACCCATCTGTGACACATTAAATGATGCTTATTTTACCCCAGCTGGCTTGCATTCGAATGAGTCACGAATTGTTGGGGTTATACGGGATAATGGGGTACTGCATGCGATGACTCCCTTAAATACTGACCTGTCTACAACAAGCTCATATCTCTGCGATTTCGTAGAGTATCGCATCCGGATCGATTTTGCAATTGCAGCTCTTATCTCACATTCGCATGATCCCGGCGCTGCTTATAAATATAATATCCAACTTTCAAAGCTATAGGTTAAGAAGATTAGACCTGCGCCTTCTGCACTCCTGGCTTTGGAACGGAAGCTAGTTTCAAAGAATTCTTCTTTGGAATATATTTTTGAACAACCTGTAGTCAATAAAATAGTTTTTCCCGCTAACCATACCCCTATAACTATTGATTCTCCCTTCCATGGAATAATACCACATTGACTGATGCTGTTCATTGTTAATCAGGAGAGTATAAACGGTTCATATGTTATAAGAGAGTTTTTACAATTTTCATAATCAAGTAAAAGGAACAAGGGTACAAATGATTAAACCAATTGTTTTATAATATTATTTTGAATTAAAACAAAGTAACATGTCAACAGTTTAACTCGCAATAGAGCACTAATCATTGATTGTAAAATAAACGGACACAACGGAACAAAATTGTATATGAACAGCAAAAAGAAGTGTAGAAAGTGTACAGCGAAGCAAAAAGCGAAGCAAAAGCGACGCAAATGCGAAAAAAAAACTTGTAGGGAGATACAAAACACGGGACATAAATACTGAGTAATTATTACACGCATCTACAGTGTAAGTATGAACGTATACTAGTATATAGTAAAAATAGTCATACAGTTACTAACAACCTATGTAACGCATATAAACGCTGAAGGGCAAATATCAGACTATTATCACACCAAGTGTTGATCGCTGATCTAATCAGTCTCACCTCCATCCGATGGCTCCGCTACTGAAGTGTGATATGTTCCACAATTTATCCCTGCACTACTACAATAATATGTGAGGGCCTTGTTTTATGTGTATGGAGTGAGAGGGCTCCTCCTCTTTCGATAGGGGCCCTCTTTTTCCCCTCCCCAAAGAGGCGTGGTGTCTTAAAGCCTTGCCCTTATTGGCATACAAAATAAACTTGGGCCGTTAACTAATTTACAGGCTCCTCGCATCTTTCTGTTTACAATATACAATAACCCTGAGCTCAACAGTGTGAAACACAGCCCCTCTTTGTTATTGGATCTAGTCCATCCAATGCTGACTCGTCGAGTTTTACAGGATGCTCAATTGGCACTTCACTCGTCCACGTCTCCTAGTCATGTAATCCATAAGGGGGACCACCTGCTTTTGGAGGGGAACTAAAAAAACATGCAAGGCAAGGGATTTCTTCGTGTAATTTGAGCTAGGATTAACAGGCCTAAGGCCTACGCTGTTTCTCGGACATACTGAACTCTACCCCCGTTGTAACGATCGGTTAGCTCCTGTGTTCAAAATATGTGCTAGCGGAGGCTGATCATAACACATATACTCGTAACGGAGCCTATTTCCCTCCATATTTTCCCAATAAACCATGTGTACAATATAGAGAAAACCAACAAAATATCCAAATCCACCAGCTAGAAACCCACCAACCAACCACCGAATGAGTCAATTATACACTAATTAGATGAGAGCATATAATATACACAGAAAAATATTTAGAATTAAAAACCAGGTATAAATATATAGTGATACAGACACTCAAAACATAAAAATTATGGCAAATCAGCCATGGAAAAAAAGATAAGACAAAGAACAGCTAAGAGCATCCGCCCTTGAAGAAAATTCCAGAGGCGTACTGAAAATTAGCCTAGAGGCTCCCCACACCCCCACCCCCCTCCAAATGTGCCCCAATACAGTCATCTGAAGGAAAAATAACATAGAAATACAATAAACAATTATAAATCATAAAATATTAAATGTTCATCACACGAAATACTTCCAAATACATTCGCCGGGCCTGAAAGCCCCACCCGCCCGTCCGTCCCTTCCGCCTTCCCCTTCGCGTGGCCCGCCTTCCTTATCAGTGACTCCGACCGCGCCAAAACCGGTTCCGGTTTTGGCGCGGAACCGAGCCAAATTTTATTTATCCCTATCTATAAACCTAATTCTATTTATCCCTATTTTTTAAACCTTCACTAATCCGCGTTTTGTATCACTAATATCTACTGGTACGAGCTGCAATCATTTCGTGTAGTGTAAATAAACGTAGATTGAAAATTATTGAAGTTATAAGGATAGTGATAGGAGAGGAAGGTCAAGGCAAATACGGGAAACAGAACAGACATGGAGGTTTATTAATATTGAAATGATTGCACGGATAATAACAACTCTGGACGAGTTTAGGATATATTTAGAAGCTAATTTAACACAGTCTTGTATAATACGATACCTGGGAGCACCACACATAAATTGACCGAGTTCGTCACAAAACTGTACTAGTGTAACAATCGCCAGAGAACCTCGTCTCTTTCATCGAACAACGGGGTATTGATATACACATGAATCTAGACCTAAGTGGCCCGTTCGGGCCTAGTTAACACCATTTATATGCTAGCTACCAATTACCGGTGGTACGCACCCAGCTACCGTACGAAGCTCGTGACGATCCCCCCCGCCTAACATGAAGAATTACCATGGCGTCGCTCCCCGCCTTTGATAAAATGCCGCCCGCAGACTGATACAGGTAACAGGCGGACTGTGCTTGCCGATTTGCAGCGGATGTACACGTAATGGTTGCAGCTCCCCTCCCGTTGCGCCCCGACGCTGGATGTGTGGGTCTCTTCTCCCACGGCTGTAGGCACCCCCTACCCCTCCCTTGAAGATGAGGCCCCCGCATATTGATACAGGTGGCAGGCGTACTGCGGCTGCCCCTGGCCACCAGGGCCTGTCTGCCCTTGCCGAGGACCGCAGCTCGTCGACCGTCTGCTGCTCCGTACTTTTCCCTCGATAACTTCCCCGTCCCATGTTGCCCCTCCAAACGAATTGCCTAATCAGCTACCGATACCCTTGATGCTTCGAGCTCATTGGTATTGGACGTCCTTACGTCATACCCAGGCTTCAAATACTGCGCTCCCTTGCCCAACAACAAGCAGTGATCAGCCTTGAAAAAAATTACGTTACTGTTGTATTCAGCAATAACTTATTTCTATAAATTTTCCGTCATATCAACAATATATTGAAAAGTCTTGAATGGTATAATATTACAAAACAAATGAAAGTTTTCAAGTAAACAATTTTTAGATTGCTAGGTACAGTATCATAGGCCGCCGTGACCGAGTGGTTACCGTATCCGACTGCAGTGCCAGCCCCTGGTGCTGCATGTCGCGAGTTCGAGCCTCGGCATGGACACGGCGGTCTTGAGGCAGGGAAATTGGGCGCCTTTGAAGCAAAGCCAGATGCACATCGGATTTTATTTGACCATTTTCCACTGCTATTTCACGATATTGTTGTACTGCCATATCCATGAAAATATAACTATTTTCAATTTTTGTATACATTTATTAACAGTTCATTTAATTTGTATCATGCTCAGAATAGCCAATATCGCTTATACGTATATCCAATTTCGATACTACACTCGCTCACCCCATGCTTGATATATTTTCCATATAATCTGCCATTTGGATACACTCCTCCAATTTTGATTTAGCAAATGTCACCCACTCTTCCGACGTAGTTTGATCGAATGCTAACGGTATGACATTTACTTTGCCGCTCTCACGCTGATGGTTCCTTTTTATCTCCGTATTTTTTGTGTATCCTGCTCCATCTCATGCAGTATCTTCCGTCACTGTTCACGATTTTCATGTTCTAGACGATGACGACGTTGGAAGACGTCGCAACCAATTGTTCTTGGAACTACAATTACATGATTTTATTTCTTCTGTGCAAATAACACAGAGTCCGTTATGTCAATAACATTGAAATACCGCCAAATCGAGCTTGTCCCCGTCGTTACAGGACGGAATCACACCGTCAACCGGAAAACTAAGAAACGATTTCGGTTTATAACCTTCCCTTCTCTAATACATCTTAACGATTTTAGTCCGGACACTATAGCTGTATGAGCGAATATGTACGTACACAACTTCCGAAGTCGAGTTCAAACACTATACGTACGTATATAGAGTTCAAAATGGAGTTCGAATACTGTATCCACGCATATATGCGTACACAGCGTTCGAACTCAACATTCCCCAGGCCTTGCACTCTCATCCTCCTTCTTCATTTCCTTTAGGATATTTCTCAGTGCTGCTTGCTACATCCACTGCACTCACCTTCACTACTTCTATTCGTGCCAAATCTTTCTCCATTCCAGGTCCAAAGTGTTTCAACAATTGGCCGGCTGACATTCAAACTGGCGCAGAAATGCACTACTCGATGGCTTGCCCGTCGACAGGGGCTGACAAGGAAACAATTGGTGGCGATTAACCAGGAACTGATCACTAAAAACTATGTATCTTCGGCTCGCACTAAGCTTTAACCATATCATTCTACAACATAACACTTGACTTCTCTTTGTATTTGTCTTCGAACAAATGCAAACACTGTTCATCAAAACCACATTTTTACGTGGAAAATAATCATCTCTACTTGACAGGGAAAACGATCATCGGTTAGCGAAACACTACTGAACTATTTGTCGTGCTTTGTATATGCCCCGATAATATAACATAAATTGAAATTAATTTTTACTATTTGCGTATTTTTTGTACAGCGAGTAATTGACATCATTGCAACGACTGGGAATCTGCTTGCATATCGTCACTTTAAACATGCCCTGACCGGATCTCATAGACATGTACGACAGAGGATCTCTAACTCACATGGACCCACATATAACTTGATACTTGTTGCTGACTTGCTACCCAATGCATTTGGCGGATAACAGTCCACTTGTTGGACACAATTTTCCAATGTCTGATCGCAACATGTGTGTCTTCAGGACACAACGCATATTGTCTGATCGAAACATGTGTGTCTTCAGGACAACGCATATTGTCTGATCGCAACATGTGTGTCTTCAGGGCAACGCATATTGTCTAATCGCAACATATGTGTCTTCAGGACACAACGCATATTGTCTGGTCGCAACATATGTGTCTTCAGGACACAACGCATATTGTCTGATCGGAACATGTGTGTCTTCAGGACAACGCATATTGTCTGATCGTAACATATGTGTCTTCAGGACACAACGCATATTGTCTGATCGCAACATGTGTGTCTTCAGGACAACGCATATTGTCTGATCGCAACATATGTGTCATCAGGACAACGCATATTGTCTGATCGCAACATATGTGTCTTCAGGACACAACGCATATTGTCTGGTCGCAACATATGTGTCTTCAGGACACAACGCATATTGTCTGATCGCAACATGTATGTCTTCAGGACACAATGCATATTGTCTGATCGCAACAAATGTGTCTTCAGGACACAGCGCATATTCATTGCGTACTTCAATATACCTTAGTATCTCTTCTATTACTCATATCATCCGGAAGAGTTATTACTTATGATCAGCTGCGAAAGAAAGTTCTTCGCTATCGTTCTTCCACGGTTCCATTTATTCAATAACACAATGTGATGAACGCTATACCTACGCTGAGCTGTAATATTAATGTACACTGCTGTTCAAACACAGTCCCATTCACTCAGTCGCATGTTGTGATGCCCTCAATATTGTTACTAAACTTGGTATGATGATCTTAAGTAATCATCCCATGTTTTCTACATTTATTTTCTTCACATATTCATTGTGTTAGTTTATTCATTTCATTCATGCATTCATTCATTTTAAATCTGAATGAAGAATTCTCCCTTATTTGTATACAAAGGATTTCATTCTCTGATCACAACACCTAGTGTCATCAGGAAATAGGGCATACTTATTCAGTACTTTATTCTCCCTTTGATATCTCTTTCGTCGCGACATGTTTCGGAAAGAGTCGTGTTCATATATTTAACTAGGGAAGCAAGATGCGTTCTACCGTTCATACCCGTCTCCATTTTTCAGTTACAAATTGTGATGAACTAATTAAGGTTACCTATTATTTGATGATATGATAGCTTTAGCTGCCCATAATACGCAATTATCGATTAAGCGAGTATATATGTATGCATTTATTGTAAAAAAAACATGCCATTTCTAGATGAATAATCTTTTTCATCCCTAACTGGCAAAATGTAAATACATCCAAAGACTTAACCCAAACTACCTGTCTCCAAGATGTCCTCAGCTGTTGCGAGAACATGAACGTGATCATTTGTTGCATTGAAATAGCAAGTCTTATATGTAACCAAATACATTACTCATCAAAGTTGTCTCGGGAATGAAGGTTCTTTCTTTCTTTTCTTTTTGTCTTCCTTTTCATCCTCCCGCTCTTCGTTCCCCTTTCACCCATGCTCCACTCTCAAGTTTTTGTCTACCGGTAGAAGATCAGACTTTCTTTGGCCCTCTCCTTTCAACACCCGCCCATCTAACAGCATCCGTCAGATCTGCACACCACTTTACTACGGGCCATCCATACTCAGCTAAACTTGTGAACACTTCGCTTCATAAACGAACAGCTCTCATTCCTTGCAAAACCTTTTCAGGTTCTTTGCACAGCTATTTCAACCGGGAACACATTACCTCCCTACCATATTCTCCATCAGTACGTCTCCAACTCACATTTGGGTCCCCAGTACCACCACGTGGTATTCACCTCCAGAACTTTGAATACACTCAGACTAATCGGAAAATTCTGCTTCTCCTCTCCTACTCCTTCCGCTACCTGGTCTTTAAGGACGCACAAACGCCCATCATCCTAACCCAAACTAGTATCTGTACACCAACAATGTATCACAAAGCTTGATGCATGCATGAACAACTAATGCAGCCGAGTTGGTTGATTTGTTTCAAATTGTCCAGCTAATTACGTTCTCATAGCGTGTAAGGGAGACAGTTATGCTTCCTACAACGTTATTGAAATCTTTAATGTATTAAACGATAACACAGTCAGAGGGCAGCCTCAATGTGGTTTACAAAGTATATTTCACCAAGGGTATTGTTTTTTTCCTGCGATAAATTTTCTTCGCACGGTAATAAAAAACAAACCGTTAGTTAAAGGCAAGTCTAATGTCGCGTGTTCCTGCAATTGTTTTTGCACTCAACCTTTCACAAACAGAATTCAAAGCTCGTTGTGGATTTGTTTGAAATATTTTATCCCATTGATTGTAAACATATTATGTTTCCGTATAATTCACAGCCTGCCACCACCTTGGTTTCAGGGTGTCGACTAATCAAGTTGTCTGGGGAAAAGAGAGCACCTAACGTAGCGGGAAGATAATATTTTGCAAAAATATGATGAGGACATTAGTCAGTAAAATTTGACGACCAAATATTAAGACTGTCGCTTGTTAGTTATTTGAAAATATCAACTCAATGTACAGTAGCGAAAGAAAAGTCGTTTATGGTTAGCCTATAACTGAATAAACAATGACGACTTTTCTCGCGTGGAATGTAAATTCATGTAATATCTTCTCACGGTATTATATCTTAGCAAAGCTTCTTAATGGATAATATAAATTCATTTTCCGATAAGTTCAAATATGGATCGGAAAGTGATAATTGAAAATTCTTCTTAATCTTCAATTTTAAACGAATTTTCTTTCGCTACTGTAAACATACAGACCTTTGCTGCGTGGGAGTCGAACCCGGGACACCCACGTGGGTACCAAGGTTATACAATATTGCAATACCACGGATGTCCAGGCTTCAGTCCCTGCAGGGTTCGACTGTCGATGAGGCCGATGGAATATCAATGTACCGGCTTCTTGTTTGCATTCCAATCAAAGTGATCTCCCCAGAAGTCGTTGAGATTTTGTTCCAATCATCAAGTCTAGTTTTCCGATCCTTGCGTTCCAGGTCAGGCACTCGGCTTTGATCCATCAATCAGACGCTGCCAAAAGAGAAGACCGGAGCACGAATCTATTCATGCCAGTGAACAGGTAACGAGATCGTGTTGACCCAATGGACGGTGATGAAACAGTTCGTACTTGGAGGTAATTCGTGTCTCGGAAACGGCCATATTGTCAGGAAAATTCAAATTCACGATTTCGACTAGTCTAATGTGTGTAGATTGGCTTCACAAGTGGGGAACTTAGCAATGCCTCACCCTGAAACCTAGAAATACCTAGCATCAAGCCCTTCGCCCCACGGTCCAGTGATTTGTTAGCTCGAAAAATGTACGTTTTGCTTGTGTATTGTCAATTTTGGTTTAAACTTCGTCAGCGATAGACCTGCTATTCCGATGACCATAAAGATCTGACCTACGTGCCGCAAAACAAAAAATCCTACCTATAGTCCATTAACACCTTCTCAATGATAATCAATTGCTCGAAGAATTATATTGTAATTACCTGTGCTTGTAGAGCTCTGGAGATGATATCCTTCCCATAGTGCACTAAAAACTTTGTTCTCCGCCATGACATTATATTTTTTGTTGATGAAATAAATGCTTATTACATGTGCTAGCATTTCACTTAATAGACTTTATTATTTTTACAGTCGTCATGATAGACTTTTAATAAACTTTCATGAAACTTTTCCCCTCTTTATTTTTTCCGACAGCTTCAAAATAATGGGAAATATCATGTTTTTTCCTGTTGAAATGACTGTTTGTCTTATGACATTGTTTGATGCTACAAAAAATAATCGGATCATGATATAATTCAATCTTCTAACTTTGTTTCTATACTACTAATCTTCTAACTTTGTTTCGTCATTACGAAACTGCTGGTTATAGTCACCCGTATTCGAACCTCTCCCAATCCCAGTTCGTATTACCAGCATTTAGTCGAATGTGGAAACGACTTTGAAACAAAGTTTGGACACAAGTTTCCCTGGTTCAGAACTCTGCCCCACATCAGCTGCCTGTTACTACTCCATCCAGGCTTCGCGAAGTCGAGGCCGTTTCTTTTGGACAATTAAGCAGCAAGATGCGAAGCACGGCATTTGCATACAGTTTACGAGCTCAGAGTTGGAGACGACTGCCGGTGATACTGCTCGGCGCAATCGGGTTTTAGATTATGCTGCACCGTCAAGTGTAGTTTAGAGATCATGTTGCACCGTCTAGTGTAGTTTAGAGATTATGCTTCACCGTCGAGTGGGGCTTAGTGATTATGCTACGGCTGGAAACAATATGTTTGTTTACCTTCCGTACCCTAGCAGAGCGCTTTACATTGTACTGTGGCCGTCACGGGCGGGCCCGTAGTCCGACAGCTTTAGTGTAAGTCGTTTCCTCTCCACCCGCGCCATTCTGTGCAATGCCACAAATACACATCGTAGCCCTTTTCCGACCCTTCCAATATTTTTCTTAGGTCCAATGAACTATGGTGAGTAATCTTCATATATCCTATTAAGAGATGCTTCCTAATGAATCAGACATATTTTCAACGAAGTATGATGTTTACAAATCGATATCACTGTCACCGTTCTGATTACAGGTGTCCGTAATGTCTCGTAACACAAGACAACGTATCCGATGAGGCACCCCGCGGTAACACCAGCTGTTGGGTGCCGCGCACGTGTGGGCCGCCCCCTTGCTATGCATTCATTCTTAATGATAAAAAAAATCTCTTGTCTCATGATATACTGTTATGTAAGTGGCTATCATAAAATTTTATCGACAAAGTATTTTTAGTACTATGATATTGGTGCAATATTTACAACAGTCATAACATACCACTCGTGTAATTAATGGTCACATCTATTTTAGCTGCTCACGCGTCTTAGGAAATATATATTTGAATATATTCACATTGCAATCCAATGCCGCCTCTTGTATTGCTCCTCACCGCCACCCTCATCTTACTACTCAGCATCGTTCCTCGTCCCGCGCTTCAGTGCCGTCCTCGTCTTGCTCCTAAGCACCACTCCCGTCTTAATTCTCTGTGCCGCCTCTTGTTTCACTCCCCAGCGCCGCAGTCGTCTTGCTCCTCTGCGTCGCCCCGTCTCATTACTCAGCACTGCTCTTCAGCGCTGTTATTCGTCTCACTTCTATCTATCTCCGAGAGACATCACAGGTTGTAATGTAACCAAACGAATTACATAAACAACCGTTGGACACCCATTCCTTTCACGATATTCACAGTGCTGAGTATCCAGACAATCGTCAATCAAATAAATATTTGTTTGATTTATGCATTCGCGCACTGATGATATAACATCCTTACTAAAATGTATACAATAATTGTTCAATGTGTGAAGATCTTCTAGGACATCAGATCAAACATGGGCAAGGCTATATGTTATGAATTATGGTGAAAAAATTATATTCTGATTTATGACCTACGATACATAGATCTTCGGTGTTAGTAATGATAATATAGTTCTTAAAGAGGAAAGTACATTCTAACTCGTCGTTTAGCTAGTATCTGAATGACGCCAGGCTTGTGTCTGTTGTGCATTTTTTTCAGTCCATCCTTGGTATCAAGATTTTGGTACTTTTTGAGAAACTTTAGGAAAATAATTTATTTACCTACGTAGTAATTGGTGAGGGTTTTCAGACCAGTTAACTATGGAAGGAAGATCTTGATAACCAAGAACTATTCAGATTTTTGTGAGGTTTACTCTACTATAACCCGGTCTTCAAAATCGAAGAGCGCAATAAATTCCAGTCTGTGATGAGTAGCAGCGCTGCCTGGGGCCGATGCTGGGTGTCAGAGGATCAATTCTGAATATATAGACACAGAGCCTCTAACAATATCGTATTTCCTAGTCAAAGTTGGAAGCACCCTTCCTGATGTAAGGAAGGACCCAACATTGTAATTGTACAGTACAGACATAACCAACTACCCCTGGCCAACGGCAGCTCCTCACACTCTTCTCACGCCCTCGCACACATACAGACACAATCAACTCCCCCTGGCCAACGGCAGGACGCTCCTCACACTCTTCTCACGCACTCGCACACATACAGACACAACCAACTCCCCCTGGCTAACGGCAGGACGCACCTCATACTCTGCTCTCGCACTCGCACACATGCCCTTAGGCGATGGAGGGTCCGACCAGGAGCCCTCAACGCAGGTCAGAGAGCACTAAGCGCCGCATGGTCTGACAGCTTTTACTGGTTAACCACTGCCGCATCATTGTTGCCTGCCCTCCCCGACCCACGTTTATTCCGTTTCTCAACGAGACAGGCACAATCATCCTCCAGACCCGCCAACCTAATGCACACTCTCTCGCTCCCCCCACAATGATGTCTCACCCTCCCAATGCCAGCTGCACTCCATCCATCTACCATTACTGGGTCTTTTTCTCTACCTCCGCCCACTTAACTTTGTTTATGTCATTCTTTCACCATTAGCTCATCACTTATCCTCTCCTCTTGTCCGAATCACCTCACAAATGTCTGAATAGTTCCTGGTTGTCAAGATCTACCTTCAATAGTTAACTGGTCTGAAAACCCTCACCAATTACTACGTAGGTAAAGAATTTATTTTCCTAAAGTTTCTCAGAAAGTACCAAAATCTTGATACCAATGATGGACTGAAAAGAATGCACAACAGACACAAGCCTGGCGTCATTCAGATACTAGCTCAACGACGAGTTGGAATGTATTTTCCTCTTTAAAAACTATATAATCATTACCAACACCGAATTTTTGAATCAGAACAGGGATGGTGAAAAAGTTGGAGAACAGAGTGGATTTGCGTGTACTGAGATGGTTCGGGCACTTGGAGAGGATGGATGAAGGGAGATTGGTGAAAAGGGTGATGAATGCGGAGGCGAGTGGTCGCAGGCCTAGAGGTAGACCGAAGTTTGGGTGGATGGATGGTCTGAAGCAGGCCTTGGGAAGAAGAGACATGAATGTGGAGGTGGCGAGAGAGCGTGCAATGAACAGGCGTGAT
>SDVV010004970.1:0-19641 GCA_016164225.1 Gammarus roeselii | reverse complement strand
TATCCTAAACTCACGAGATAAAACAAAGCAAGAAGATTAATTCTCTACCATACCCAAAACATACATTAAAAACGTGATGAATGAGAATGAACTAGCATGTAACCAAACAAACAATAAATGTGTATAAGATACCAAGACATGCAGGCGACACAACTGAAACCTATAGTAAATACGGTATAGTACATACAAAATCTAATGAAATTACCCACAACATCACTCCATAACAGGGTTGAATTAACATCTCTTTAACTAAAGTAACTACGGCTAAATCGTAACAGATGTGTCATGTATACATGTAAAAACTACCACAATAATGCAACAACCGACCCCCTTATGCCTGAAATAATGTGGAAGCTGCAATCCTAAAAATACCCTAAAACACCTAAAACTGTATGAGTTAACTGATCGAAATTCCGAAACACTAAAAATTCAACATAAATCAATCGATCACTACTAAGTATATATAACATAATATTTTAATTTACAGTAAATCCATATCGTTCAGGTATTTTCGCTATTGGAAAAACGCGTCAATGGAATACTGATGTAACTGTTTCAAAACTGGGTAATGCAACATGGGGTAATGTCCAATTAAACTCCACTGCAACCATCTAAACAAGAAAAAACATATTAATAAATATAATATATATCAAAATACAGTACAAATTAAAATGTTCATAACATTAACCTTGCCAATCAAGGCCGTAAGCCTGCTTCCATCCCGTCTTTCCTCTTCTGCCCCCCCTCCCCCTTCCGGTCTCCCCCCCTCCCCCCGTCCGTTTGCTGACTCGGGCACAAAACCAGTTCCGGTACCCTCCGCCGCCCGCCCCCTCGTTTCTGCGCTTACCCCGCCTACGGACCGATTGAGTCAAGGTTGCATGCATCGCGTCCACCAAAATGACTCTAGAAAGCGGTTTTTGTACCTATACCTACTACTTATATAGTCTCGGAGTGCCAATTTGTTGGATATATAGTCTCGGAGTGCCAATCTGTTGGATATATAGTCTCGGAGTGCTAATCTGTTGTATATATAGTCTCGGAGTACCAATCTGTTGAATATTTAGTCTAGGAGTGCCAATCTGTTATATATACAGTCGCGGAGTGACAATCTGTTGGATGTGTAGTCGCGGAGTGCCAATCTGTTGGATATATATTCTCGGAGTGCTGATCTGTTGGATATATAGTCTCGAAGTGCCAATCTGTTGGATTTATACTTTCGGAGCACCAATCTGTTCGATATATAGTCTCGGAGTGCATATCTTTTGGACATATAGTCTCGGAGTGCCAATATGTTGGATATAGAGTCTCGGAATGCCAATCTGTTGGACATACAGTCTCGGAGTGCCAATCTGTTGGATACATAGTCTCGGAGTGCCAATCTGTTTGATATATAGTTTCGGAGGGCCAATCTGTTGGATATATAGTCTCGGAGTGCCAATCTGTTGAATATATAATCTCGGAATACCAATCTGTTGGATAAATAGTCTCGGAGTGCCAATCTGTTGGATATATAGTCGCGGAGTGCCAATCTGTTGGATATATATTCTCGGAGTGCCCATCTGTTTGATATATAGTCTCGGAGTGCCAGTCTGATGGATATATAGTCTCGGAGTGCCAATCTGTTGGATATATAGTCTCGGAGTGCCGACCTTTAAATTGGATATATAGTCTCGGAGCGCCAACCTGTTGGATATAGAGTCTCGGAATGCCAATCTGTTGGACATACGGTCTCGGAGTGTCAATCTGTTGGATATATAGTCTCGGAGTGCCAATCTGTTGGATATATAGTCTCGGAGTGCCAATCTGTTGGATATATAGTCTCGGAGTGCCAATCTGTTGGATATATAGTCACGGAGTATCAATCTGTTGGATATATAGGCTCGTAGTGCCAATCTGTTGTATACATAGTCTCGAAGTGCCAATCTGTTGGATAAATAGTTTTGGAGTGCCAGTCTGTTGGATATATGGTCTCGGAGCGCCAATCTGCTGGATATATAGTCTGGAACTCATGTAAGTATGTATTTGGCCTCTATGTCAATCTGTAAACTCAAGAATTAGTACAGTTATTTCATTCAAACTAGAAAATGTTTCTAAATCTGAACGATTTACAATATCAAAAGGAATCGATCGATGAATGATATTTACACAAAATAATATGGATAATGCGTTCATTTAATTGCTCATTTGCTAAACAAAGAGTTTGTGCAAATACGAATATTTTAGGATGCCAGTTAGAACAAGTCTGGCAGACTTATGTATCTGCAAGTGAATTTATCATCAGAAAAACTTCCGTCCTCGCCAGTTCCAAAAGTCTCGTTGTCGTGGTATATACAAGATTTATTGACTCCAATTGTGTAATAAATTATCTAGTGATCCCTCTCTATTTTGTTTCATCGTTTTCTTTTATTTATATATGGTGTAGCAACTTATAACTCGCTGTACGGATTTATTAGTCAACAACTGAAGAAAGAATTGTAGAAATAAACCTGTTTTTATAAGGCCTCTGCAAGTCCCCAACTCGAGGCCGCCATTACTCCTCCGCCGCACTGAACGGCCCGTTATTACTCGAAGCCCAAACTGTGCGCCGCCGATGGCCGGAGCCAGATCATTTTATGGCGGCGTTGCCGGCAACTGCGACATTTCAGAGGCTGGCACCATCACAACTTAGAGCATTGGCATTGGCAAAACTCTTTCGTCTCGAGAGGAATAACTTCACTAGTTCCTATGCATAAAAAGGTGTGTATTACAATACAACGTACTTGTTAGTAGATGTAAACGGTACCAATATGTCCTGGAGATCCGCGGTACCAATATGCCCTGGAGATCCGCGGTACCAATATGCCCTGGAGATCCGCGGTACCAATATGCCCTGGAGATCCGCGGTGCCAATATACCTTGGAGGTAGGGACTGCAAATATGCCCTGGAGCCATGAGGTACGAAAACGTCCTCACCGAAAATGCCATGGTGAATATTGTTTGGTTATGATTATTAATGGCTTGTAAATAGGTATTGTAAAGGGTAAGTATAATTGTATGATTTATAGTTTCTTTAGTTGGCTTATTCGCAAGAAATGTTAGCTTGGTACATATTGCTTAGGCTGTATATGTAGGATTTTTTTTTTAATAGTATATCGTATTATTTGGTTGCGCTTATAGCGTTGTGATGCCATTTCATTCGGGTATTTATTGCAAGTCTTTTCTCAATCAATAAGATATTTTTATTTATTGACACTTATAGCGTTGTGATAGGTAGGATATTTTTATATCGTGGTATTTACATAATATCATAGGCGCCCTGTTATTTCGATTGGTTTGTATTGTTGGATGTACGTTCTTTATTAATATAGAGCAAAAGCTATATTATTTGATTACATCCATCCGCTTTTTCCCCTTGTATGTATATATTTTCAGAGTTTCATCAGGTCACAGCGTTAAGAATCAAATAGACGGCGCAGATACGTTACCGTATTTTTCAATGCGTACGACTACGGATAATGGAACATATTCGAGTTTATTATTTTTTTATTTCATGGTTACATAGAATCATTTACATATAAGGCGCAGTCATTTGGAAATGTTACCACTGATCGCTGTCGTAGCGCCAGACCTCTATCCGGCAATGTCATACAGAGACCTTATCTCGAGTCGCACTTATCTCGTGACCCTGCCTATTATCCAGATTGCATCTCTACTTTCATTTTACGCACCTTTAATTACCCGCCGCGTTGCTGGTAGGAATGTTGGTAAAACACATCTGGACGTGCAGTATGGGACCCCCTCGACAAAAAGTAAGATACGTTTTGGAAAATTGGGTGAGATAAGCTTGCTCGTTTAAATTAATGTACGCTCACGGTGTTAGGGTTTATTGAAATAGCTTATCCGCAAGAAATGCTAGCTTGGTACATATGGATTTGGCAGTATGTATAGGATTTTATTCATTTTAATAGTATATGGTATTGTAGTATTTCATTGATTTGACTGTATATAGCGTTTTATTTAGTGTCGCAGCCATCGTTATTATTATATATTTTGTATTACATAGTTACATATTAGGATCATTTACACATTAGAAACATTTACATCAATCAATTTTCATCATTTTAGGAGAGGTGGCAGGGGTATACGTTCACGTATTTTCAATCGGTATGACCCTAGACAATGAAACATGTTCAAGTTTATATTTATTTATTTACATAGGACAATTTACATTTATCCTGATAACGTGGACATACTTTCGTCATTCACCCGACTACACACGTCATAAGACGGCCTCTCCCTGCTCACGTCTCTTCCTTGTTAAATCCATTTATACATCGACACCATCATCACACAAGACACATCGCTTCCTCTTTTAGTGTCGGTAGGTTCAATTTCATGGGTTTTTGAGAATGTCTGGATGCCCATAGGCAAGACTTGTGCACGCATCGTTATAGAACCGCAGTTTCAATCTTACTGAGGTAATTTTAATATTGCGTACAGTTTGAACCTGGTTCGCTTGTGCACGAATGTTGTGTATCGTCTCAATGTGTGTGTGTTTGGGTGTATGTTTTTGGTTATGAATACCTCTGTATTGTTCATGTCTGATTTTGGCCTGTGTCTGGTAATTGACACCTTTTGCATCTGATTTGGGGAGTCGGATTCCAGCAACATACTGTAACACTTTCATTGCAAGCAATCGATTTCAATCTAGTAGTCGTTACCTGTTTCGATTTTCAGTAGTTCCAGCTGTCCTTTCTTTGTTTCATTGTACATGGGACAATTTTTTTAAATAGTGGGAGAAGTCCATGAATTTAGCCAAAGGAGATTGACGCATTTCCGCCTCAATATCATCCACACATTTGAACTGGAACAGCAACGAGTCGGTGTCCAAGTAGATGAGCGAGTCGTTGTCACCGTATTTGGGTTCTAAAGTGTCATAACAGATGTTGTAGACTTTTGCTTTAGCTTCTGTTTGAAGCCGATGAGATACATATCGATGATACCTTAGGTAACTGAGTGCAATTTTGATTGCATAATATCTATCGCATTTGTAATGCAAAGCATACTGTATTGCAATTCATTGGACGTCATGTTGCATAACTGCAATTTTAATGCTAGCCATTCGAGTTAAATTTAGGATAATGCAAACAAAGATTTATACGATATATTTTATTGATATTAGATTCATAAGTAGTATATATAGGTGCATCGGACGGATTTTGTCCGGTCTACGGGAATTTGCACATATCATTTCACCGGGGTAGGACGCGATGCATGCAACCTTGACTCACCGAGCGTTTGGAGGTTCGCGCAGAATTGGAGGAGGGCGGGGGGCGGAGGGTACCGGAACTGGTTTACCGCGGCCAGCCGGAATGCTGGAATCGGGTTAAATATTTACATAAGGTTATTAGCATTTTCAATGCTTGTGGTGATATTGCAACATCGTTGCTTTCATAATGCTTGTTCACTGCTGTCTCCTCTGAATGTTTTCGGGGTATTTATAAACATACATTTATAGGATTTTATTGATAATAATTTATATGTATTATTTTTACATTAAAAAGCCTCACTTTCCGGACACCTTCATGATGAATTTTCAACCTCGATATCATTTTCTACGTTGCTCGCTGTTGATGAATTTCATATCTGGCATAATTTCAATTAGTTTATTGTTATTTTTATCCGAGTGTATTGATCAGTACCCTTAGCGCTCTGTTGTACTTATTATTGCAGTAACCCCCTTCATTCATTTTTTCTATGCTGTGAGATATCCGATGAAGGAAAATAGATACAATATTTACAGGATGACTGAAACATTCCTAGAGAAGAATCACTTAAGAGTATATTAGACTCAATCGATGTTGTTTGCTGGGTTCGTAGCTGTGGGAAATTGGGATATTTTTGTATGTTTTGTTCATTTATCACTATATATTCTTTGTATAGGATTTGTGTGGTAGCCCGGTTTGTACCAGCCTGAAGGTAGGATTGCAGGCAAGATTCTGTGTTTCCCATCTCTTTATTTCATATGTATATACTATCTATAGGATTAGTATGGATTATTAGCATGATTATTGTTGAGTTTAGGTAAGTATTGTGGGATGATGCAGCACCTACGGTCGAGAATTTATCTACCCCATATTGCATTACCTAGTTTTGAAACAGTTATATCAGTGTTCCATTGACGCGTTTTTTTCCAATACCGGAAATACCTGAACGATATGGATTTACTTCAAGTTAAAATATTATGTTATATGTACCTAGTAATGATCGATGGATTTATGTTGAATTGGCGCTGCTTTTGGAATTTCAATCAGTTAACTCATACAGATTTAGACATTTTAGTGTATTTTAGCCTTGAAGCCTCCATGTAGCGAGCTATTTCGGGCATAATTGCTTGGTTGTAGCATCATTGTGGTAGTTTTATATGTATAAATGAAATTCTGTTACGATTAAACCGTGGTTACTCTAGTTACCGAGATGTTAGTTCAACCCTGTTATGGACTGATGTTGAGGGTAATTTCATTAGATTTTGTATATACTATACCGTATTTACTATATGTTTCAGTTACGTCGCCTCATGTTGGTATCTTATACACATTTCTTGTTTGTTTGATTACATGCTAGTTCATTCTCATTCATCACGTTTTCAATGTATGTTTGGGTATGGTAGAGAATTAATCTTCTTGCTTCGATTTATCTCGTGAGTTTTAGTATAGGTCTTGCAGTTTTGTAGGTTCTCTGTTGAATTTCCATCTTCAATACAATCTGTTGGTTATTTATACAATTTAGGATATATCACGTATACATCTCCATTATAGAACATTATTTCAGGTCTAATTTAGTTACATTTTTATTCATTTATAGTGATTTATATATCTTTTTTCATCCTGATACAATATTTGACGTAGTTATTATAGATATAGAACAGACTATTTGTTTCAAATTTGGTCTTACTATTAGGGTATTGTATATTTTATAATAAGACCATTCTCCAATATTTAGAAGGAGTTAGACTGTCCCCTAGGCAAAAGCTCATTCTGTTTATGCTCGTTTGTGTGTGAGTGAGTCGGTTCGAATAAATATTGACTAGTGTGGAAAATAACAGTTATCTCAGAATGGACAAACAAGAATCAAAAGAGTGGGAGATATCATTCATAAATGTATGCAGGAAAAAGGATGTCTGCTTTGGGAAACTAATGTGTACGCGTTACATTCGTATGTAAGTAAGTTTAGGAGGGGGGAGAGGGGGAGGGGAAAAGAGAAGCAAATCTCGACAATTTATACGATCCAAGGGTAAAATCTTCATCATGATTGTAATGCAGCTGAGGTAGTGGACAACAGATTATACCTAAGAACAAAAGAGAAACTGGAACGTATGCAAAATTTCCCAATGATGAATCTCAGAATGACTTTGGATTGGAAAAGATTCGAATAATTAAGATCAAGAAGAAGAAGTAATACATTTATTGACACACGGGCACGGAATGGCCTTTAGTATCCGTATCAAAGATATGATGGAGAATAAGATGGATTTTGAGTGTTTACCGAAATATAGTGATGAAAAGTTCTGTTGGATGACGAACAATGCTGATTAAATATCAAAAACCAGGTATACAGTATGATATTGATGATGGCAACAAGGTCTGTAAATAATGGTAATAAATACTAATAAAAACTATAAATATTCTCAATGAAATGTTTATATTATCCTAAACTCGAAGGTTAAGTAATGAATTGTGAACATCGTGACAGTCGGAGGTAACATCGAATCTTCGAAATCAGTAGAAAAAAAAATTGTTTCAAGGGTTGAAATGATGCCAGAAAACCTAGCTCGAGGTAAATGATCTAGATGTGTTACAGTATGGTATGATATAAATCAGCGTCCGATCAGATCTTGTAATGAAGTCATCGTTAAGGATAAAAAAAATATAGGCAAGAGAAAAATGAAAATTCAGAGATGCAAGTTGTCAAAGGTTGTAGAGTTAAGCGGAGATATTGAAGTAAATTAAGAAAAAACTTGGTGTGAGACTATGTGTCCGTTTGTATGAAACTGAATACAAAATTTGAAATACCTGTAGCATTCAATCCATCCAAGTTTGAAAATGGGTGAATTCTCTGGTATCACATATGACTCGAGAGTGAAACGAAATAAATAACATGTTTGCTAGAGTGCTATTTAGTGTTGTATGGAGGGGTTCATATGTATATAACAATGACTGAATACCGTACGTAAGGTCAGGTCAGGTTATGATGGGTGTGAATAATATGTTAAAGTGACGTAGAATTCTGTCAAAATCAAAAATAATATGAATTACCCGTAACATTCAAACCATCTAAGATTGAAAATGAGTCCTCTCTGCTAACTTATATGGGATGAGAGTGACAACAAAATAAATAGCAAATATGTTAAAGTATTATTTAGATTCGTTTGGAGGGTTTCATATGTACATAGCAATGACTGAACACCATACATAAAGTAAGGTTATGTTAGGTTTTGATGGGTGTGAATAGGCTCGATCAAAATGTAGAGTCAAGTGGAGAGGATGAAAACGAATATATCATAAATCGATAAAAAAAGTAACAAATTTATGCACGAAAACTCGATCGATACTATATAATTCCTGGATAGAAAAGGATAGGATAGTCTAAGATGCTTAGTTCTTTTCACCTTTCATGACGTGTAGGTGGTCCATAATAAATATCTTGTAACAATAACAAGGGATTTTGTTCTAATGGAAGAAAACATATATCAGAGTTAAAGTGCCTCAGATGTTAACCGATCCTGCATATGCAATCAAAATGTGTGTTTGTGTGAGTGTGTGTGTGTGTGTCTACATTGTATCGGTAACTATCCCAGTATAAAACATCATTATACCATGCCCGGTGTGTGAATGTGTGTACCTGGTGTGTGACATTAGAAGAAAAACTACGAAAAATAGAGCCGTGTGGGAGGGATATGATATGAACATCGCACAAAATAATGACTAAATATCATACATATCCATCAAACTTGAATTAAAAACATAAAATTATTGGTTAAGTTGGTTAGAATGACTAGATCTTTGAACGTAACATCGAGTTTAACTGACCCACATTCAAAATGTAACAAATTGAAGTGCATTAGTTCTCTTGGATCCTACCTGCTGAGTCTCATCCGAACATGTAACAGAGCTATCGATAAAAATCTGGACTCGAAACATCTGCAGAAGGTTTTTTGCTGGATTAAATAGTAGAAATGTAATCAATCTGGTTTTGATATGGTAAGTATACACCCCAATGGAGAGATTCATACATATCAATATCATACATAAGCATCAAACTTGAATGAAACTACATAACTAATGGATAGAATAGGTTAAGCTGCCTAGGTAATAACGTATTCGTCATTGTATGGTAACCCATTTTGCATTCATCGATATTTGATCTATGTTATCGTACATTGATATATATTTCGCTAATTATGTACCTTAGACATGGTTTATGTCCTAGATCTTGTGGATTGCGAACCTTACAATGCAGATCTGTATGAAAAATTGTTGGAGTGGATTTATTCAATATATGATATAATAGATGAAAATGGTAGGAACATAACGTCCAACACTACAAAAAATCATATTCCAACTGTAAAACCGTACATAAATCTTGCTAACGCTTTAACATTCGTAACACTCACTGACGTAAGGGTTAAGCATACATAAACGTTTTGAACACGAAAGTCCACAAACAAGGGATGTCCTAACATTACTCGGGACTGGTCGATATTACTGAAGTTGTAACAAGTGAAGTGAACAAAAAATATTTATATATATATAAATGTAGGCACACAATCTGGTAAAGATTGGTAAAACTACAGGGTCAAGTGGATAGATTTGATAAGGATGAAGGTTAAATCAATGTGAAAATATCTAACAAAGGTATGAAACGGGGGATAATATACAATCCTTGGTAATTTTACGTTAGAATGAGTTAGGATTATGGCCATCATTACAGACCTTCAGTGAAAAATGTTAAAGTGAATCTGGTGAATGGTCGAAAAAAAGTCAAATATTCTGAATGGGAACGCAGTCTCATAACAAAAGCCTGAATTAATCAAAAACTTCTAAGTGGCTAAACTGCAAACGAAATACAAACATTTATAGAAATAAGACTTGCGGGAATAAGCATGTAGCAAATACCTGCGATTGGATAACATAATTGAGAAGTACATTCAATTATTGAAGAATTTCAACACTGAGACTCAACACAAATCCGGTAGAGTAGTTCTCGAAGGTAATATGGAACCGGACCCAAATCCAATGCCGAGTGGGGAGACACAACAAATTTTTGAATCATTTCATCCAAATAAGCATATTTTATACCCAACAACCCATGAAAATAGGCAAATGTATATCGAATACTGATATATTCATATGATATCAAATCAAAATATACACCAACATCTAAAAACTAGCTAAATAAGATTCCCTACACTACCCTAAGCAGCAACGATTAACTATTATGTACGGTGTATCCTACCGCACCCGGATGATGAACCGTACTCCAATATCCGACGTGATCTGGTTCATGACTAAGATCGTATACTAACATATCAAAAAATACCTTACATTTAACGCTGAGTTAATGTGAAAAATGTTATTTTATACTATCATACCATTCAAATCTATAATAAATTCCTAGACCTAACTGATGCTATGCCTCTGGGAGTATAAATCCAAGCCTACTGTATCATATAAAGGAACTCAATAATGCTTTACTAGGTCACTTCTCACCAATCTACCACTGATATAAAACGAATTTAGAGGTAACTTACAGTCATGATACGATGCCACAGACGTACCTCGCATCTGTTAACCCATCGTCTCTGAACAGTCTCGAACAAAGATATATCCTGAACATATCCCAAAATCTAGACACATGTACAGTGGTCAAGAATGAGTCTCAGAGAGTGTGTGTGACCATAAAAAGCTTGGGTTCTGTTTACTGATGACTTGAGTAAAACGCTACACACCCATGAAACTCAAGATCGACGTCTACAAGAACGTACATGATTCACGTTGAACATAGATGAACTCCAAAATGTCAACCAAAGAGTATAAACCACCTCTACACTTGGACCCATCGATCCAGTAAATTATCATCTAAACGTTAAACTACACATTTGCTAGGGATCAATGACAAAAATTCCACAAAGATGCAGTACGGACTTACACCTCTTGAACATACATTCATATGATTCTCGTGGAAAAAAAAACATAACATCAGAACATATATAAAAATAGCTAAATAAGGTTCTCTACTCTGCTATAATTCACATAAAAATTGTACTACATTACGGTATCCATCCTAATAAATCGGTCCATTTACACAAACGAGCATAAACAGAATGAGCTTTAGCCTAGGGGATTCTCTAACTCCTCCTAAATATTGGAGAATGGTCGTATAATAAAATATACAATACCCTAATAGTAAGACCAAATTTGTAACAAATCGTCTGTTCTATATCTATAATAACCAAGTCAAATGTTGTATCAGGATGAAAGAAGATAAATAAATCACTATGAATGAACAAAAATGTAACTAAATTAGACCTGAAATAATGTTCTATAATGGAGATGTTTACGTGATATATCCTAAATTGTATAAATAACCAACAGATTGCATTGAAGAAGGAAACTCAACAGAGAACCTACAAAACTGCAAGACCTATACTAAAACTCACGAGATAAATCAAAGCAAGAAGATTAATTCTCTACCATACCCAAAACATACATTGAAAACGTGATGAATGAGAATGAACTAGCATGTAATCAAACAAACAAGAAATGTGTATAAGATACCAAGACATGCATGCGACACAACTGAAACCTATAGTAAATACGGTATAGTACGTACAAAATCTAATGAAATTACCCACAACATCAGTCCATTTTTGGGTTGAATTAGTCGTAACAGATGTTCATATATACAAATAAAAACTACCACAATGATGCAACAACCGACCCCCTTATGCCTGAAATAATGTGGAAGCTGCAAAGCTAAAATACCCTAAATGCCAAACTGTATGAGTTACCTGATCGAAATTCCAAAAGCTGCGCCAATTCAACATAAATCAATCGATCATCACTAAGTACATATAATATAATATTTTAACTTAAAGTAAATCCATATCGTTCAGGTATTTTCGGTATTGGAAAAAAAGCGCGTCAATGGAACACTGATATAACTGTTTCAAAACTAGGTAATGCAATATGGGGTAGATAGATTCTCGACCGTAGGTGCTGCATCATCCCACAATACATACCTAAACTCATCAATAATCATACTAATAATCCATACTAATCCTATAGATAGTATATACATATGAAATAAAGAGATGGGAAACACAGAATCTTGCCTGCAATCCTACCTTCAGGCTGGTACAAACCGGGCAACCACACTAATCCTATAAAAGAATATATAGTGATAAATGAACAAAACATACAAAAATATCCCAATCCCCCACCGCTACGAACCCAGCAAACAACATCGATTGAGTCAAATATGCTCTTAAGTGATTCTTCTCTAGGAATGATTCAGTCATCTTGTAAATATTGTATCTATTTTCCTTCATCGGATATCTCACAGCATAGAAAATATGAATGAAGGGGGTTACTGCAGTAATAAGTACAACAGAGTGCTAAGGGTACTGATCAATACACTCGGATAAAAATAACAATAAACTAATTGAAACTATGCCAGATGTAAAATTTATCAACAGCGAGCAACGTAGAAAATGATATCGAGGTTGAAAATTCATCATGAAGGTATCTGGAAAGTGAAACTTTTTAATGTAAAAATAATACATATAAATTATTATCAATAAAATCCTATAAATGTATGTTTATCAATGCTCCGTATACATTCAGAGGAGACAGCAGTGAACTTGCATTATGAAAGCAACGATGTTGCAATATCACCACAAGCATTGAAATGCTAATAACCTTATGTAAATATATAACCCGTTAACATCATTCCGGCTGGCAGCGGTAAACCAGTTCCGGTACCCTCCGCCCCCTAGTTTCTGCGCTTACCCCAGTACGGGCCGGTTGAGTCAAGCTTGCATGCATCGCGTCCTACCCCGAACAGCTCTTTTATCCCTATCTATAATCCTTCACTAATTTGTGTTTTCTAACACTTACAGCTACTGGGAAAGGGTGCTCTAGGGTTAGGAAGTAGCTGTATTTCCTGGCTGGCGTGTAGTTGCAGCTCTTGGCTGGCGTGTAGATGCAACTCGTGGCAGAGGTGTAGCTCCAGCCCATGGCTAAGGGTGAAGCTATAGCTCTTGACTAGAGCGTGTTGTAT
Source organism: Gammarus roeselii (assembly GCA_016164225.1). Lineage (NCBI taxonomy): Eukaryota > Metazoa > Arthropoda > Malacostraca > Amphipoda > Gammaridae > Gammarus > Gammarus roeselii. Next base: position 6,321 of record SDVV010004970.1, on the reverse strand, counting down.
TTAGCTGGGTGCATTAACTCATAGTGTAGCTCTGGCCTGGAGCGTGTTACCTTTGGCTAGAAGAGCAACTGCCACTCTTGGCTGAGAGGGCAACTGCAGCTCTTGGCTAGGAGGGCAGTAGCAGCTCTTGGCTTCAGAGCCCTACGAAGGAGCGTGCAATGACTCGCGTTTAGGCTCCGGAGGAAATTAAGTCCAAATAATATCTTGGCTTAGAGATAAGCTGTAGCTTATAGCCGAGAAAAGTTGTAGCTCATAGCCGAGAGATTAGCTGTAGCTCATAGCCAAGAGATAAGCTGTAGCTCATAGCCGAGAGATTAGCCGTAGCTCATAACCGAGAGATAAGCTGTAGCGCATAACCGAGAGATAAGCTGTAGCTCATAACAGAGAGATTAGCTGTAGCTCATAACCGAGAGATTAGCTGTAGCTCATAACCGAGAGATTAGCTGTAGCTCATAACCGAGAGATTAGCTGTACCTCATATCCGAGAGATTAGCTGTAGCTCATAGCCTGTGAGGTTATCAGCAGCAGCTCATGACAAAGAAGCAAGCTGGACTTCTTGGCTGAAATAATTGCTGCCACTTTTGACTGAAAGGATTAATGCAGCTCATGACTGGTAAAATAGCTGCAGCCATTGACCGGAAGGGAATCAGCTGTTCTGGGCTGACGTAATTGCAGTAGTTTCTGGCTGGAAGGATTGCTACAGATCTTGGCTGGAAGGGTAGCTTCAGCTCTTTATTGGAAGGATAGCTTCAGCTCTTGGTTGGAAGGATAGCTACAGCTCTTGGTTGGAAGGATAGCTACAGCTCTTCGCTGGAAGGATAGCAACAGCTCTTGAATGGAAGAATAGCTTCAGCTCTTAGATAGAAGAATAGCTGCAGCTCTTGGATGGAAGGATAGCTGCAGCTCTTGGATGGAAGGATAGCTGCAGTTTTTGACTGGAAGGATAACTTCAGCTCTTGGTTGGAAGGATAGCTTCAGCTCTTGGTTGGAAGGATAGCTTCAGCTCTTGGTTGGAAGGATAGCTACAGCTCTTGGCTGGAAGGATAGCTTCAGCTTTTGGTTTGAAGGATAGCTTCAGCTCTTGGTTGGAAGGATAGCTTCAGCTCTTGGTTGGAAGGATAGCTTCAGCTCTTGGTTGGAAGGGTAGCTTCAGCTCTTGGCTGGAAGGGTAGCTTCAGCTCTTGGTTGGAAGGGTAACTTCAGCTCTTGGTTGGAAGGGTAACTTCAGCTCATGGTTGGAAGGATAGCTTCAGCTCTTGGTTGGAAGGATAGCTACAGCTCTTGGTTGGAAGGATAGCTACTGCTCTTGGCTGGAAGGATAGCTACAGCTCTTGGTTGGAAGGATGGCTTCAGCTCTTGGTTGGAAGGGTAGCTTCAGCTCTTGGTTGGAAGGGTAGCTTCAGCTCTTGGTTGGAAGGGTAGTTTCAGCTCTTGGTTGGAAGGATAGCTACAGCTCTTGTTCGGAAGGATAGCTACAGCTCTTGGTTGGAAGGATAGCTACAGATCTTGGTTGGAAGGATAGCTACAGCTCTTGGATGGAAGAATAGCTGCAGCTCTTGGATCGAAGAATAGCTGCAGCTCTTGGGTGGAAGGATAGCTGCAGCTCTTGGATGGAAGGATAGCTGCAGCTCATGGATGGAAGGATAGCTGCAGCTCTTGGATGGAAGGATAGCTGCAGCTCTTTGTTGGAGGGATGGCACAGCTCTTGGCCTGCGTGTGGACATATTACTCATGAGGTTCTGAAGGGTTAGAGGCGAGGATTCGTTTAGTTTCATCTGAGTCTTTATCTTACCTGAACAAATAAATTTTACTAATACAACTAAACCGCGTAGATGTAAATATTGTGTTGCGTTGCTGTCGAAGCTGCATTTGCCCGTGTAGCCACTGACCTTGTACTAATCTCGACGATGCTACCTGTACGCACTAGGGTGCGTACAAATTACTCATTAAAGTTCTAAAGGATTGGAAGCGGAGGTCCGTTCCGAGTAAGCGGTTTCCTTTTGCGCACCAGCGTGCGTCTGACATTACTAAAATTTTCTCATTTTTCTAACGTTGAAAGCGTTGTTATGTTTTTTCCTCGCACTCTTAGGCGTGCGAGCCTACTGGAATCAATGATCATCGAGCCCTATAGGGGAGCCTATTATGACTCACGTTGAGGCTGTGGTGGAACTGAGGATCAAATCAAATCAAATCTTGGCCGGAAAAAGTTGCAGTTCTCGACTGGAAGAGTCGCTGCAGCTCTTGGCTGGAAGAATGACCACCTCTTGGCTGGGTATTGACTCACGTTGAGGCTCCGGTAGAAATGAGGCTCAAATGAAATCAAAATCTTGGATGAAAAGATTGTTACAACTCCTGGCATCAAGGATAGTTTCAGCCCTTGGTTGAATGAATAGCTGCAGCTCTTGGCTCTGAGGATGTAGCTGCAGCTCTCAGCAGGAAGAATGTAGCTGCAGCTCTCAGCAGCAAGGATGTAGCTGCAGCTCTCAGCAGGAAGGATCTAGCTGCAGCTCTCAGCAGCAAGGATGTAGCTGCAGCTCTCAGCAGCAAGGATGTAGCTGCAGCTCTAAGCAGCAAGGATGTAGCTGCAGCTCTCAGCAGCAAGGATGTAGCTGCAGCTCTTGGCTCTGAGGATGTAGCTGCAGCTCTCAGCAGGAAGAATGTAGCTGCAGCTCTCAGCAGCAAGGATGTAGCTGCAGCTCTCAGCAGGAAGGATCTAGCTGCAGCTCTCAGCAGCAAGGATGTAGCTGCAGCTCTCAGCAGCAAGGATGTAGCTGCAGCTCTAAGCAGCAAGGATGTAGCTGCAGCTCTCAGCAGCAAGGATGTAGCTGCAGCTCTTGGCTCTGAGGATGTAGCTGCAGCTCTCAGCAGGAAGAATGTAGCTGCAGCTCTCAGCAGCAAGGATGTAGCTGCAGCTCTCAGCAGGAAGGATGTAGCTGCAGCTCTCAGCAGGAAGGATCTTGCTGCAGCTTTCAGCAGGAAGGATGTAGCTGCAGCTCTCAGCAGGAAGGATGTAGCTGCAGCTCTCAGCAGGAAGGATGTCGCTGCAGCTCTCAGCAGGAAGGATGTAGCTGCAGCTCTCAGCAGGAAGGATCTAGCTGCAGCTCTCAGGAGGAAGGATGTAGCTGCAACTCTCAGCAGGAAGGATGTAGCTGCAGCTTTCAGCAGGAAGGATGTAGCTGCAGCCCTCAGCAAGAAGGTTCTAGCTGCAGCTCTCAGCAGGAAGGATGTAGCTGCAGCTCTTGGATCAAAGGATGTAGCTGCAGCTCTCAGCAGGAAGGATCTAGCTGCAGCTCTCAACTAGAAGGATTGCTGCAGGTCTTGGCAGTAGGGATAGCTGCAGCACGTAGTGGGCGGGCAGTTGTTTCCTGATTTGTGGCGTCGGCATAACTTTTAGCAAATTATTTACAACAAATTCTGCGAGGAAGTATCTAAACACCTTGAAATTAAGTCTTCTGCTACCGAAAATATTAATGCAGACTTGTTCTATTATGCTACCACTTTATAATATTGATGCAAAGTTGTTCACTCACGATTAGTAGTCGAATGGACCAAATACACCATTCTTTGATGTTTTTTGAAACTACCTAATTCACATCTCGCCAAATCCACATGTTTTTTGTTTACATTTGACCTTTTTTTATTTTAACCTAGAAAAACGTTCTCCGTTACGTAGTTAAAGTGCCGTAGAAAACCTGTCCTCTATTATTAAGTAGCCGGGAACGATGTTCTGGGAAACAGGAGAAGAATATAATAGTACCCGGTGCCTTATGAGGAACCGAGGTTTCAGGCGCACCAACTGCAGGGCGTGGTTGGAGACTGGTATCTCTTCCTTGTGTTATATGGGGTCACATATACCAATGAAGACACCGCTAGAACTTAATTGAATCGTAGTATGTAGCTGGCTTGTATCGAGTCGGGCAGAAGGGAGGTCACGGCCTGCTCACGACATAAACATCGATGGATGTAGCGCAGATATCCTCCTAAAAAGTGGGAAGATAGTATGAGCAAGAGGCTTCCGACTGCAGATGCTTGTATAATATTGCCTCTACTGAACCTTGTAGTGTTTATAAAGGGAACCGCATTAGTCACCCTTTTATTCGTGCCTCTGAGATCCAACAATAAGGCCTCTCATGCCTCGCAGGGACGGAAAGGGTTGGTTTGAATACCCAATAACAGCATTCCGCCTTCAGCTGCTCACGAGCTATCTTGGATCATCGATGGCCCAGCATATTGTCATTGATGATCCAGCTTGAGTTATTGACTAGCCAAAGTGAACAAATGATATTTGCAGTAACTTTGCTCGGCCCTACGATATTGTGTACAACTCTTGGAAAACAGTGTATGTTGGTCAGACTAAAGTGTCCTGAACGATAATTCTCGGCCGATGTTAAGCCAGACGGCGTCACACTGGATTTGGTGGACGAATTTCAGTACCTCGGGCTTATTGTTTCTGCAGATTACACGGATAATATCGATGTATTTAAGCTGACCCGACGACAAAATGTCGTTAGTACCCAATTTACTTCAATGAAACAATTTACTTCCATAAAACATTTCGTCATCACAAGATTTCTGCCAATGCAATATGGGAAAGCTGATAGTGAGCTATAGTGACACCTTTCGTGTCATTATAGCCCGCACTCTACGTCCGCGAGATTGGGGTGGATGGATGGTTATTCATTTTATAGATCATTAACACTTAATATGTCTTTTATAATTACTTATTTCGTCGGCTCTATTACTAATCTGTGCCCTTATTTCGTGGTGATCAATTTTGTATTACTTATATAATTCTGTATCGTTAGACGCCCGCATGGGCCCTGCAGGTTGGCGAGCGACAACTTCGCGTTGGGGCTCCGGTGGAGTGCGGAAGCGGCTACTGCTCCTACTACGTTAAACCTACTCGGAATCTATGCTAAACCTACTCTGAATCTACGCTAAAACTACTCTGAATCTACGTTAAACCTACTCGGAATCTACGTTAAACCTACTCGGAATCTACGTTAAACCTACTCGGAACCTACGTTAAACCTACTCGGAACCTATGTTAAACCTACTCGGAACCTACGTTAAACCTACTCGGAACCTACGTTAAACCTACTCTTTATTTACGCTAAATGTACTCGGAACCTATGTTGAACCTACTCGGAACTTACGTTGAACCTATGTTGCCGCTCTTTAATTGCCCTACGCGGTTGTCTGCATTAACTTCCCCGTAGGACAAGTGAAGAGTGGCAAAGTAGGTTCAACGTAGATTCCGAGTAGGTTTAACGTAGGTTCCGAGTAGGTTTAACGTAGGTATAGTAGTATAGTGTAGTATAGAGTGTATAGTATAGAGTATAGAGTGTAGAGTGTAGAGTAACGAGTGTAGAGTAACGAGTAACGAGTAAGGAGTAACGAGTGTAGAGTGTAGAGTAACGAGTGTAGAGTAACGAGTGTAGAGTGTATTCATTCTGTGCAAGCTGAAAAACAGAGTTGAGTAAGGTAGACTCTGTTCCTCCTCATGGCTCTTGCAGCTGGTCCTGTTATTCGGCCTATAATGCGATGTGTGGCACTGCATCACCATACCACTCCACGGTTGGTATCCAGCACGATGCCCCCTCGGGAAGGAGGACCATACGGTGCGTGTACACTGCATTCTTGTTCGCGTCATGGTGTCGCGACGCCTCTATGGCTTCTCAGCGACTGTGATGTTATGTTCCTTCAAGTTAGGCTGAGTTATCGGTCGTGTCGCCCGTCGTGAACGTTACTCCAGTCCAAGCGAAACAAAATTAATTAATCCTCTTACTAAAATAACAGTAATTCCATCCAAGCGAATGGCTCGTTCCTTTGCGAGAGCCCAAAAACCTTGAACTGACAGCGATCCAGATAGCTTCGACCGGAACCTGTAACAACAACACTCAACTGTCCGAAGAATTGTGGCACTGGGCGGCACGAGAGAAGGTTGTGGGTGTTGCAGGCTCCTCAACAAGTACGGAGAGACGCACCTCCGGACACCAGTCATAGAACAGGCTTCGGCTTTATTATGCATCGTTCTTTTCTCCAGTATTCTATTTTGACGCTTGTAATTTCATTTTATTACAGAAGTTATCATTTTAAATTCATTAATTTACTTATTTTGAATAGTTTATTTGGTCCGTTAGTCAATTTGACCTCCTACTGAAAGCAGTCTGCAGTCGTACGCAAGCCTCTGGACCAATGCAGCCTTCTTCTATTTCATTCATCTGACATTTTTAAATGTCATGAAATCTTAACCGCTGCAACTAGCTATATTTGTTGTAGTGTGGAACTTAGAGCGGTTGAATACATCTCACTATATAT
>SDVV010004969.1:0-19642 GCA_016164225.1 Gammarus roeselii | reverse complement strand
CTGATCTGTTACCAAGCTTACTCAGCTCTGATCTGTAGCCAAGATTAGCCAGCTCTGATCTGTAACCAAGATTAGCCAGCTCTGATCTGTAGCCAAGACTAGCCAGCTCTGATCTGTAACCAAGATTACCCAGCTCTGATCTGAAGTCGAGATTAGCCAGCTTTGATCTGTTCCCAAGATTACTCAGCTATGATTTGTAGCTAAGATTAGCCAGCTCTAATCTGTAGCTAAGATTAGCCAGCTCTAATCTGTAGCCAAGATTAGCCAGCTCTAATCTGTAATCAAGATTAGCCAGCTCTAATCTGTAATCAAGATTAGCCAGCTCTGATCTGTAGCTAAGATTAGCCAGCTCTAATCTGTAGCCTAGATTAGCCAGCTCTAATCTGTAATCAAGATTAGCCAGCTCTGATCTGTAGCTAAGATTAGCCAGCTCTGATCTGTAGCCAGCTATTTCGTGACATAATACAGCGCCCAGAGAGCGCTTCAAAGCGGACAAATTCAAGCCCCCCTCTCCTCCCTGCCTGCGGGTCATGATGTAGTTTATTGTTATAATAATAATAATAATAAAATAGTTTATTCATACACAAAATGGATGTTATTCCCATTTAACAATACAATTATACGAAACAAATCTAAAAATTATGTCAGGACGGTGAGAAAAATAATAACGTGAAGGAGAGACCGTCTCCTAACTCTGGGTCGAAACACCTTTCATTGATTCCACAACAACGCAATGCGCATCACAGCCGGCGCGCTCCGTTCCACTCCCATCGAGTATCTGAATGCGCCAGCTAACTCTTGCTACAATACTATTTCAAGACTAAGAGCCTCATCAAAAACCCAGCACTCAACCGCATCAACAACATTTTTGATAAACGCCTTTTTGCGGACAAGGGAAATGTATGCTATTCTCTCTACGCGTGGACATCTTAATGACCTCGCTTGACATCATTCGCAAGGCTATCAAGCCTTGCGTACCGAATTGTTCGAATCGGCGCACCTACTTGGATGATCAACCCACCACCGGTTAACGCAGATTTTCAAATGTATCTAAATTAACTACTCATTTGAATATCTACTGCCAAGAATTGTCGAGTTTGCTCGAGAAACAATACCTAGATTTCTGTCATTCGAACATACACCGACGGCTCTAAAACCACCGACGGGTGCTGCCGCTATGTGCCGGGCAACCTCACGGTCGGACACCCGCCCACAAAAAGCCTCTGTTTTCTGTTCATAGCTATACGCACTCGAATTAGCCATCTCAAAAATAAAACCAATCGTCTCCCCAAACACGTCATATTCTCAGACACTCTGAGTACTCTTACCCAGCTGAAAACTCCGCAATATACACACCCCGCCCAACGCAAAATACAACACGACCTCCTAAAAAACTGACGTCCACCCATCAAGAACAAAGTATCACTATACACTATCGGGACTGGTTCCATATCATCCACTCTTTAAAAAATCCCGATGGAACGATATGTAGCAGCAAAGCGGACTGAAATTGCTTTCAATCAAACCCTCGGCTGGAGAATGGGAAATCAAGTTTTCCAACAGGAGGGACCAAATAGTCATCAACCGTCTGTGCACATGACGCACATGGATGGCTCAGAACTATCTAATGAACGTAGACATGGGTCAGCCGCGCTACCATGTACTATCCGTTACAAATTGAGAGACCTCATTTTTATTGTCGCGTTTGGTTCACGACATCCCTGCACCGAGATTGTATGTTGTATGGTATGTCTTTACACATTTGCATTTCCTCCAGACGTTTGGCTGTAAACATACAACCATAAAAACTTACCTAAATACGTACAATTTGATTTCAATTATGTTAAAATAAAACGCGAAATTAAAAATAAGGTCTATCTTTGCAACCGATAGTAGAAGTGCAAACAAGTGTCGATCAGCGTAAATCACTTATTGACTGAGTGCAGCGAACTAGCGGCAGCGAGATTGTGGAAGCAATCGCTTCAGAAAACATCAAATTTAGAACGCAACAGCTTGAGAAAACGACACTAACTCCTATTCCCGATTCTAAGCAGAAATGATTAACATCCTTTTCCACTCGTTCATTTTGTTTATTTATATAACATTATTTAGTGGCATCAGCAGCCGTGGGACCAACTGTATCTCTGCAACAATTCTAATGCATCGTGCAAACGTCATTTATATGAAAACAGGGTTAGTACGAAGAGTTGAACTCGTCCGTCCCACTTGTGATCATATTTCTATCGTATTTTCCTTGATGCCGCCAACCAATAAGAAGCCTCTCAACTGTGATTGGCTGGTGCTTTGAAATGCTTGCACGCGATTGGCTGTAGCTTTGATACTATTTGACTTGTTTGGACGCGTTACTGGCAGAACGAACGGCGTCTATCACATTGATTTCAACTGAATATTCAGTTCGTCCTAAAGGCCACTATGCAGCTGACATTTGCGGCGTTCAAGTGATCCCAGCAATTGACGTCCGAAGCTGTCGGAATTTCGCTGTGGTCGGATTATAAAAAGAAAACTACTAAATTCCGAGAATTCTTCTATCCTGAAAACACGTATCGATACTGAGGAGTTTGTGCCATCCTTGTTAACCAATTTTCCCTTTGTATAATTTCTGTCGTGTTGGCATTCCACTACTTCTTATTGAAGTGTCGATAAACCGAACCATTATTTATTCGTCCTATTGATGGAATTAAGTTTGTGTGTATTTATATCGATGTCATTTTGCATGAACTGTCCTTTATTTAAAACACAAGCAAGGTGATTCTCCTCTCTGTACCACGTTACGTTCATAAATATTTTGCACGAAAACGTCAAGTATTTTACTTTGAACAACAGCTTTTTGAAACCCATGAATTAAAATTGGATAGCTGAGTCGTCTGTAGGACGGGGAATGGTCGTGTAAAGAGAGCCGAAGTGTGTTGTCTGTGTGCTTTGTGGGTTTCTGTTGTTTTGACGTGGGTTCAACAGGTTATGGCAGGGATGTGCCCGGTCTACAATTCTGTTAAAGAATTGAGTCCCTCTCATATCAAGATGATGTTTCAGAGGGAGGACTTTGGTTTCCTCGTGAAAGTGGGAATTTGCTGTGGGCTGGGCACAGGCCGTTGCGAAGAGCAAGGCCGTGTTTTGTATTCTTACATAGAAGGGAATTAATGTGTGTGGGTGCAAGGTCAGAAGACCAGGCGGTGTTTGTGTAGGCGATGATGAGCCTGATGATATGTTTGTATAGTGTTGCAATATGTTTTTTGGAAAGCCCACGTATGGTTGAGGTAAGTCCCCGAGACACGTTCAGTCTTTCGCTAGCTCAAGGGCCGATGTTGTTTATGTGAGGTTTGAATGTCATCCTCGTGTCATAAGTTACTCCGATGATAGTGGTAGTGGGACTGTGAGGTATGATAGTGTTTTTGAGCGTGGCACGATGGTGGATGCGGTGTCCACTGTTATCTGGTGTTATTAATGTGGGAGATGACTTGCTTGCGAACATCTTCATTCCGTTATCCAGCAGTCATACTTCACGATAGTTCAGGTGCTGCTGGGGTTGTGAAGCTGCGGTCTCGTGTTTGCGGTGTCGTGAGTATTGCAAGGTCGTCCGCGTATGAGCTGATATAGGCGTTGTGTTGTGTTGGTATGGGCAGGTCGTGCATGAAGGCATTGAGGGAGATAGAAATTGACAGAGTCCTTTGGGACACTATTGGATAAATGGCGGGTTCGGGACGACTTGTTATTATAGACAGTGTGTGCTTGTCTGTTAGCTCTTCTTCGCGGCTCGTATGCAGCCAGAGAGAACGAGCTAACCCTGTAATCAATCTATAAGGGACATACATTTATGCAGGAATGCCATCATTTACAACTTCTTCGTTTTTTTATCCGCATACATTAGCCCCAGTGTCCGCTACACTGATCGTTTCATTAACAACATGAACATTGCCGATGTTGACTTGAACCCACTTTGTATTTTTTACCATAACAACGGAGTTTGCTCCCCGAAAGTGCTTTCTCTAGAGTCGTGCAATATTATTCTCGTCCGGAACCCTCGCTACAACGAGGAGAAGCGATTCCTGCCTTTACCAACACGCAATTTTGTTAGAAGTGCTTGTGCCCGTAATTGGAGTTCTTTTTTTTCCTTAGAAGCTCGAGTTCCCTACGAAAACGGAATTCGTCTGTTACCTCAGCCACTGCAAGCTGACCCCCTTGAGGCTTTCCAGCATCATTTTACAGGGACACAGCGTCCCATACAGCTTTCTTATACACAGCGTTCCATTCAGCTTACATCAATTTATTTTCTCGTTCATTCCACCAGGAACATTGTATCTGCGGGCTTTCTTTATTCCAAAAAAAATATCGCCGACTGAAAATTAAAACACTCAGTCTCATTTAATTATGCCGGTCGTTCAGTCTCCCATTATCAACACCCTCATTATACCGGTCATTCAGTCTCCCGTTATCAACTCCCTCATTATACCGGTCATTCGGTCTCCCGTTATCAACTCCCTCATTAAGCCGGTCATTCAGTCTCCCGTTTTCAACTCCCTCATTATACCGGTCATTCAGTCTCCCGTTATCAACTACCTCATTATGCCGGTCATTCAGTCTCCCGTTATCAACTACCTCATTATGCCGGTCATTCAGTCTCCCGTTATCAACTACCTCATTATGCCGGTCATTCAGTTTCCCGTTATCAACTACCTCATTATGCCGGTCATTCAGTCTCCCGTTATCAACTCCCTCATTATACCGGTCATTCAGTCTCCCGTTATCAACTCCCTCATTATACCCACCATTCAGTCTTCCGTTATCAACTCCCTCATTATGCCGGTCATTTAGTCTCCCGTTATCAACTCCCTCATTATACCGGTCACTCAGTCTCCCGTTATCAACTCCCTCATTATACCGGTCACTCAGTCTCCCGTTATCAACTCCCTCATTATGCCGGTCATTCAGTCTCCCATTATCAACTCCCTCATTATACCCACCATTCAGTCTTCCGTTAATAACTTCCTCATTATACCGGTCATTCAGTCTCCCGTTATCAACCCCTTCTTCGTTCTAAGAAGCCTTAACCAATAGCCTGTGGTAAAAAAATTAACAGATCATTTCTTCTTCTTCTTCTGGTGTTGATTCAGCGTCCATAGCTCCGGTAGATATGAGCCCGTAAATCAAATCTAAACTCAGGTATATCGGCGATCAGCGATCGAAGTTTACATGAGAAGCAAAGTGCTTTTTATGTAATTAGTGTGAATATAGCAAAATTTACGGAACACAGAGTGGCAGCCGTATACTTCAATGCTGACCTCGTTGAATAAAGAATAATTAAATGGGCAGTACTTAGTCCATTGACTACAGCTGCTGCGTGCGTGAGAAATAATTTGGTTGCCTGTGTAATACAGTTTTCTACTGATCGGCGCCATTTTCTACCTTTTTCGTGGTATCCTGCTCTATTCCTTAGATGTCAGTGAGCGCAGGTTTTAGAACTTGATGTGACATTTGAAAGCACTGTTGGTAGGCCGTAAAATAGCTGCATCCTTGAACCATACAAGGGTCGATGGTATCGGAAGAAATTATTTATTTTTCTGAATTAGTTAATACCTTTGAAATCTGTTGCTACTCGAGCTAATGATTTGAACCATACAAAGGCAACGGGATTGAGCCGTACAGGAGCTAGTTGCAGCGTAGCCAAACTGATGATAATAATAATAAAAACTTTATTAAGAAAGATCATGGCCATATTAACCCAATTGAGACATTAAACCTAATTTATGGGTACAACTATGTGTAAACTCACACCACTAGTGAGAGCATAGTTATAAAATTACCGCATAAGGCTTACAACTGTACCCTGTATATTTTCTCCATCGCCTGAACAATGACGAGGAAGCGAGCGCATCACCAGAGCCGGTTGCAATGAGGATTTCATTTGAGAAGCTCGTAAGTCTAGTCTTAAGGTTGTGCCGCTTAACTGAACAGTACCTTGATATGATCGGACAGCAATCTCAGTAAGAACCCTGACTCCTGACATCTAGAGTGGGACCTGCACCAGTCGTCTGGATTAAACATAACACATCGTACCTTTTTTCACGAAAATGCTTCATTGATTCATGCATGTACCAATACCTGCCCTGCAGGGATCGGCAACGGCATCGGTCGCTTCATTGATTCATACATGACCAATGTCTGCCCTGCAGGGATCGGCAACAGCTTCGGTCGCTTCATTGATTCATTCATGTTCCAATGTCTGCCCTATAGGGATCGGCAACGGCTTCGGTTGCTTCATTGATTCATACATGTACCAATGTTTGCCCTGCAGGGATCGGCCACGGCTTCGGTCACTGGTACGCATTGAGTGATGTTTGTCCTGCGCAAGGCAAGAAAAGACCACCCGGATAAGTTCAGGACACCCCGGTCCTACGATGGCAACGCGAACGCCTACGTGTCAATACCAGGAGAGCGTCGACAAGGACAGCAGACCAAGTTCCGACGTGCGGTGGTCAACAGCCGGCGTGTGCTGGATGAACTCCTGATGCAGCATATCGGCTGTACATCCGAGAAATACGTAAAGGACTGGCCTACACGTGTGCAGTAACCGCTGTATCCTTCATCCCTCATTTTAATTTTTTTTTTGTAATGTTGAATGACCTTAACTGATTCGTCTTTTTACCTTTCCCATCATATCAATAAAGACTCAGGCTCGTTCAAATTCAATTAATTGGTACTAGTTTCCTCCTCTTCAAAATTGCTGTTAGATGCCAACTAATTGAATCCGTTGTTATTCGTGCAAAAATAAAAACTGTTTGTTTCTCATCATCATCAGTAACTCAATACTATACCAACTAACCATAACACAACACTGCCGTTCATCATCTTGTGCAGTTGTGCACTTTTTCAGTAATTTTTCATAGCTAACAGTCATTGATAAGCTAAATTATGTGTAGCCACCAGACTTTGTGCCTGGTTATTTCCATAGTGTAGAGAAGCCTCAATTTAGTTCAATGTCTCCGTGGATCTTCCTAATTAATGTTAACTTTCTTGTATCATTTTACTCTTCCCAGGTTGGATGAGAGCTGCTTCAATGAGCCTGGACAATAATTTGTTAGACTTTATCGACCCGGATACCAACCATGTTCTTTACCCTGATCTAAAAACAGGAAGGAAGAGTGAATATTATAGTGAAGATACTTTCAACAGATTAGACTGCAAGACTAAAAATACCAGGACGAACTCTTCTTTGTTACACCAGAACATCAGATCACTATTACCTAGAAGTAAAATTTTTCACTCATTTATCCCATCATTAAATTGTAAATTCGATGTAGTCATCTTCACATAAAGCTGGCTCACAGAGGACACAAAAGATTTAATTCACTTTAAAAACTATAATTCCTTCCATTCATTCAGAATTGATGGTAGAGGTGGAGGAGCAATCAGCGCCTATATTTCTAATAAATATACCTCTAAAATTTTAGGCTATTGTAATGTCAGTGTGCCATACATTGAAACACTTTTCGTTGAAATTAAACCGAAAAATATGTGTATGTTCAAAGCAACAGCTTACAAGCCACCATCTGCTAACACTAATATATTCATTTACAAATTAGATGAATTTATCCAATCATGTAACAACATATGGACTGATATTTTAATTTTATGTGGAGAATTCATTATAGATGTTATGAATTACGATAACGACAATAATGGTTTAGAACTCTTATGCTCATTGAACAGCCTTGCATTATAACCACTAATGTCAAAACCAACTAGATTGGACAAAGTCAAAGATAAGGCCACCCTAATAGATAATATCTTCATCACAAGCCCGCACAATTATAACTCTGGCATATTAATATCTGATATATTAGACCACTTGCCTATCTATGTACTTCTGAATAATATATTGATTAATGAAGCAAATAAAATATACGAGCAAATTAAATACAGATTAATAAATTATGTAACAATAGAAAATCAGTATGTCAAGTTCAAAAAATATGATTTCACTGAAATCATGAATGGAAATGACTGTGATCTTGCTATCAAACAATTAACCTCAATAGTATATGAAAGTTATTATTCTTGCTGTCCTTTAAAAACAAAAACAGTTTCTTCAAAAGACATAACGAGACCCTGGGTTACTGCGCTCTTATTAAATCAGAAACAGAAACACGGAATCATTATTTTTCTTTGTTCTTGCAAGGCAAAATGCAAAAAGTTACTTACACCCAATTTAGAAACCGTGTTACAGGTTTGATTCGATCTTCTAAACGCTCTGCTTCAGTTTTACTGTTTTATAGTCGATAGGAAATCCAGAGTACTAACAGCCTTTTCTTTACAATGTCATTATTTTGGTCAGTATACGAAATAGTTTGTCTCGAGACTTTTTCAGCAACAATCGGACAGCAGAAGTCCTCTTACACGACGAGGCTCATATTCACATCAGTAGATAGAAAGTCTACTGATGTGAGGGATTGAATATTTTTAGAAGAAAAAAAATAATAAATATTTTCCGGATTTTTTACCGGTCTGTAATGGGTATACTATTAAATAGTGCGTGTCTGCATGCCTGTTTTTTTGCACAATTTAATTGACCTGGATCTTATTTAGGCCGTTGGGAACCCCATCGCACAGGTAATCGTTGTTGAGTTCCTTTACCTCGCTAATCGATGAATTCTTTACGAGCCGAAATTCTTGAAAGTTTGAACTTGGATTTATTCCAGTTTCACGATTATTTTAAGATCGTTTACTTTTGCCGCTCTGCGAAGAGAATTATATTTAAGTCTCAAGATCTCTTCTTGATACATACGTGTACTTAGATCTTATTGACCGTTTGGAATGCCATTGGACGAGTACAATCGCAATCATCTGAACCGCTCTCTCGGTGGCATTTTTCGTGGAAATTCATCATAATTTTGATTCTAGTTGCCTATTGATATCCATTTATTTCTTACTGTGGGTAAACGGATAATAATACCATATGAATTTGCAGAAGTTAGCTCGTTTCAATGAAATTATTGTACAAACCACCAAGATTGCCAACATTTCGTCGTCCATATTATCCGATTGATGACATAATTGTAATCTGGAGATTGATTAAAGAAAAATGTGGGTCTTCGCTTCATTTGTATATTTGTCGGGCTTCACGATTCAAGAAAATACAGCGTTAAATCTTGTTAAGTTTGAAAATATACTTGCATTATGCGGGGTAAGGTAGGACCTTACCCCTCATCGTGTTTTTTTTTCTGGCTGCAAATATGTATTTCTAATTACATTGGATGAAGTACTTGTTAGGCAAGCGAGTTACATTAGCCGCAGCACTTGTTAGGCAAGCGAGTTACATTAGCCGCAGCACTTGTTAGGCAAGCGAGTTACATTAGACGCAGCACTCGATAGGCAAGCGAGTTACATTAGGCGCAGCACTTGATATGCATGCGAGTTACATTAGACGCAGTACTTGTTAGGCAAGTGAGTTACATTACCCGCAGCAATTGTTAGGCGAGCGAGTTACATTAGCCGCAGCACTTGTTAGGCAAGCTAATTACATTAGAAGCAGCACTTGTTTTTTAGTAGGCAAACGAGTGACATTAGCCACAGCACTTGTTAGGCGAGCGAGTTACATTAGCCGTTGTACTTGTTAGGCAAGCGAATTACATTAGACGCAGCACTTGTTAGGCAAGCGAGTTACATTAGACGCAGCACTTGTTAGGCACGCGAATTAGATTAGACGCAGCACTTGTTAGGCAAACGAGTTACATTAGACGCAACACTTGTTGGGCAAGCGAGTAACATTAGACGCAGCCCTTGTTAGGCAAGCGAGTTACATTGGACGCAGCACTTGTTAGGCATGCGAAATGCATTAAACGCAGCACTTGTTAGGCCATCGAGTTACATTAGACGCAGCCCTTGTTAGGCAAGCGAGTTACATTAGCCGCAGCACTTGTTAGGCAAGCGAATTACATTAGACGCAGCACTTGTTAGGCAAGCGAATTACATTAGACGCAGCACTTGTTAGGCAAGCGAGGTACATTTATTTGTATCATCTGGAAAGTTGCTTCACACTTTTGTGCCTTGAAAATGATACAATGTTGAGATCTCTTACTTTTGTATCAAGAGTTTGTATAAACTTTCGTTGACGAGTGTTCAGGTCTTATACGATCGATTGCATTGGAAGTTCACCACTTGAAAAATTTGGGTTGCAACCTATTTTGAACACTGTCAACATTAATAGGACCGTTGTGATCATTGCATAGCAGATGATCAACGCGTTCATTGCATTTTTTTATTAATGACTGAGATCTTGTCAGTAATATATTAATACGTAGCAACCCATTCATTCAACGCCAATAAGGAAGTAAGTTTTTTTATATAAAGGCTTTCACAATATTTTTTTATCAGTACTTGAAACTGTTTTAATGTACCGACTGAAATGAAGACATTTAACCTGAACTATTCTTCACGTAGGCGATATTTTCCTGTTGGCTTCACGTCACTGCTTCAAGTCCACGCAGTCGCCTGTGAGGTATGAGATGGAAACCAGTGTTTGTTACATGGTAATACTTTTGACGAGATGTGTCATTGTTTTCATTTTGAGGGATTCGTTACCGAGTGATTCCTTTGGCGGAATGTATCATGATACAGATTTCAGTCGAGAAGAAGATATTTTGCTGTATTAAGAACTACCATGTCTTCATTTCATGTTCTTGTCAAACGAGTTTTCAGGAGCAACTTTAGCCGAAAAGATTGTAAGTGTATACCCTTATGATTTTGTTGAATTTCGATAAAAAGTCATTTTGACAAATCTAATAAATATTGATTAAATATTGCGCTACTGCAAACAAATCGTATAGAAAAGAAAGAACCCCTCATCATGTATTCAATTGTCAATCTGGATGTGTTCACAATTACTTTGGCCAGCACGTAACTGAGTTTTTTTTTACCGAAATTTATCATAATACAGATTTCAGTTGAAGGTTTGATGTTTTTCGTTGATTTGCTGGGCTAGGTACGCCCGTGTATTCATTTAATGATATTGTGTAACAAGTTTGCAGGAGTTCGCATGTTTCCACAAAGATATTGTTGGTGTATACCCTTACAATTCTATTGAAAATGGTTATCAAGCCCTCTCAATATTGATTAAATACTGTACACTAGAGTCGAATTATCGAATATATAGCACTCATTATTACGTTTCCGCTTATCGGGATGAAAAGACGAAATTGCACTTCCATAAGCCCGCCGTTCTTACAGGGTAATATTTTTGACTAGATTTGTCGTAGTTTTCAGTTTGAGTGATTCATTACTGAGTGATTCTATTGTCGATATGTATCATGATACAGATTTCAGTCGAGGAGTAGATGTTTTATTGGATTAGGAACTCCCATGTCTTCATTTCATGTTCATGTCCAACCAGTTTTCAGGAGCAAATTTAGCCGAAAAGAAAAGATTTTTTTGCCGAAATGTATCATAATACAGATTTTAATTGAGGGTTTGAGGTTTGGAAAATGGAAAATGAAAGAAAAAAATGTTAGCAAACCCTCTCATTATTGAAAAAATACTGTACACAGGAGTCGAATTATCGAATACATATCACCCATTTTCATGTTTTCGTTTGTCTGGATAAAAAGACGTGATTGTACTTTCATAAGCCCACCTTTGTAACAGGGTAATATTTTTGACGAGATGTATCAAAGTTGAGGGTTTGATGTTTTGTGTTGATTTACTGGATCACGAACACCCGTGCATTCATTTCATGATATTGTCTAACAAGTTTGCAGAATTTCGCAAATTTCCCAAAAAATATTGTAATTGTATACCCTTACAATTTTATTGGAAAAGGTAAAAAAAAAATGTTATCAAACCCTCCCAATATTGATCAAATAGTGTACACTGGAGTCGAATCATCGAATATATAGCACCCGTTATTATGTTTCTGCTTATCTGGATGGGAAGACGTAATTGCACTCCCATAAGCCCGCCTATCGCACAGGGTAATATTTATGACGATATGTGTCGTAGTTTCCAATTTGAGGGATTCATTACTGAGTGATTCTTTTGTCGAAATGTATCATGATACAGATTTCAGTCGAGAAGCAGATGGTTTACTGGATTAGGAACTCCCGTGTCTTCATTCCATGTTCATGTCCAACGAGTTTTCAGGATCAAATTTAGCCGAAGAGATTGTAAGTGTTTACCCCTTATGATTTTGCTGAATTTCGATCATAAGTCATTATGTCAAATCTAATAAATCATTTAGAAAACAAAGGACCCCTCATCATGTATTCAATTGTCAATCTGGATTTTTTCACAATTACTTTGGCCAGCACGTAACTGAGTATTATTTTTCGTCGAAATGTATTATAATACAGATTTCAGTAGAGGGTTTGATGTTTGGAAAATGGAAAATGAAAGAAAAAAATGTTAGCAAACCCTCTCATTATTGAAAAAAATACTGTACACAGGAGTCGAATTATCGAATACATAGCACCCATTTTCATGTTTCCGTTTGTCTGGATAAAAAGACGTGATTGTACTTTCATAAGCCCACCTTTGTAACAGGGTAATATTTTTGACGAGATGTATCAAAGTTGAGGGTTTGATGTTTGCAGGATTTCGCAAATTTCCCAAAAAATATTGTAAGTGTATACCCTTACAATTTTATTGGGAAAGGTAAAAAATAATTGTTATCAAACCCTCCCAATATTGAATAAATACTGTACACTGGAGTCGAATTATCGAATATATAGCACCTTTTTCTATATTTCCGTTTGTTTGGATGAAGAGACGTAATTGCGTTTTCATTAGCCCGCCTTTGTTACAGGGTAATATTTTTGACAAGATGTGTCGTAGTTTTTAATTTGAGTGCTTCATTACTGAGTGATTCTTATGTCGAAATGTATCATGATACAGATTTCAGTCCAGAAGTAGATGTTGTACTGGATTAGGATTGACACCATGTATTAAATTGTCAATCTGGGTGTGTTCATAATTACTGTGGCCAGCACGTAACTGTGTATGTTTTTTTCGCCGGAATGTATCGTAAAAACAAATTTCAGTTGAGGGTTTGATGTTTTGTGTTGATGTGCTGGATCAGGGACACCCGTGTATTCATTCCATGATTTTGTCTAACAAGTTTGCAGGTGTTCGCATATTTCCCAAGAAATATTGTAAGTGTATTATATCCTTACAATTTTATTGGAAAACTAAAAAAAAATGTGGGCAAACCCTCCCAATATTGATCAAATAGTGTACACTGGAGTCGAATTATCGAATATATAGCACCCGTTACTGTTATTCCGCTTATCTGGATGGAAAGACGTAATTGCCCGTCCATAAGCCCGCCTATCGCACAGGGTAATTTTTATGACGATATGTGTCATAGTTTCCAACTTGAGGGATTCATTATTGAGTGATTCTTTTGTCATAATGCATTATGATACAGATTTCAGTCAAGAAGTAGATGTTTTACTGGACTAGGAACTCCCATGTCTTCATTTCATGTTCATGTCCAACGAGTTTTGAGGAGCAAGTTCAGCCATAAGGGTTGTAAGTGTATACCCTTATGATTTTGCTGAATTTCGATAAAAAGTCATGCGTCATGTATAGTAAATATTGATCAAATATTGCTCTCCTGAGTCCAAATCGTATAGAAAAGAAAGGACCCCTATTCATGTATTCAATTGTCAATCTGGATGTGTTCACAATTACTTTGGGTAGCACGTAACTGCGTACTATTTTTTTGCCGAAATGTATCATAATACAGATTTTATTTTAGGGTTTGATGTTTTGTGTTGATTTGCTGGATCAGGAACACCCGTATATTCATTTCATGATATTGTCTAACAAGTTTGCAGGATTTCTACAATTTTATTGGAAAAGGTAGAATTTTTTTTTATCAAACCCTCCCAATATTGAATAAATACTGTACACTGGAGTCGAATTATCGAATATGTAGCACCCTTTTCTATATTTCCGTTTGTTTGGATGAAAAGACGTAATTGCATTTTCATTAGCTCGCCTTTGTTACAGGGTAATATTTTTGACAAGATGCGTCGTAGCTTTCAAATTGAGTGATTCATTACTGAGTGATTCTTTTGTCGAAATGTATCATGATATAGATTTCAGTCCAGAAGTAGATGTTTTACTGAATTAGGATTGACGCTATGTATTCAATTGTCAATCTGGATGTGTTCACAATTACTTCGGCCAGCACGTAACTGAATATGTTTTTTTGTCGAAATGTATCGTGAAAACAGATTTCAGTTGAGGGTTTGATGCATTGTTTCGATTTGCTGGATCAGGGACACCCGTGTATTCATTACATGATTTTGTCTAACAAGTTTGCAGGAGTTCGCATATTTCTCAAGAATTATTGTAAGTGTATTATACCCTTACAATTTTATTGGAAAATTAAAAAAAATGTGATCAAACCCTCCCAATATTGATCAAATAGTGTACACTGGAGTCGAATCATCGAATATATAGCACCCGTTATTATGTTTCTGCTTATCTGGATGGGAAGACGTAATTGCACTCCCAGAAGGCCGCCTATCGCACAGGGTAATATTTATGACGATATGTGTCGTAGTTTTCAATTTGAGGGATTCATTACTGAGTGATTCTCTTGTCATAATGCATTATGATACAGATTTCAGTCGAGAAGTAGATGTTTTACTGGACTAGGAACTCCCATGTCTTCATTTCATGTTCATGTCCAATGAGTTTTCAGGAGCAAGTTCAGCCTTAAGGATTGTAAGTGTATACCCTTATGATTTTGCTGAATTTCGATAAAAAGTCATTCGTCATATGTAATAAATATTGATCAAATATTGTTCTCCTGAGTCCAAATCGTATAGAAAAGAAAGGACCTCTCTTCATGTATTCAATTGTCAATCTGGATGTGTTCACAATTACTTTGGGTAGCACGTAACTGCGTACTATTTTTTTGCCGAAATGTATCATAATACAGATTTTAATTGAGGGTTTGATGTTTTGTGTTGATTTGCTGGATCAGGAACACCCGTGTATTCATTTCATGATATTGTCTAACAAGTTTGCAGGAGTTCGCATATTTCTCCAACAATATTGTAAGTGTATGGCCCTTACAATTTTATTGGAACATGTAAAGAATTTTTTTATTAAACCCTCCCAATACTGTTGAAACACTGTACACTGGAGTCTCATTATCGAATATATAGCACCCATTTTTACGTTTCCGTTTATCTGGATGGAAAGACGTAATTGCACTTTCATAAGCCCGCCTTTCTTACAGGGTAAAATTTTTGACGAGATGTGTCGTAGTTTCTAATTTGAGTGTTTCATTACTGAGTGATTCTTTTGTCGAAATGTATCATGATACAGATTTCAGTCGAGAAGCAGATGGTTTACTGGATTAGGAACTCCCGTGTCTTCATTCCATGTTCATGTCCAACGAGTTTTCAGGATCAAATTTAGCCGAAAAGATTGTAAGTGTTTATCCCTTATGATTTTGCTGAATTTCGATCATAAGTCATTATGTCAAATCTAATAAATCATTTAGAAAACAATGGACCCCTCATCATGTATTCAATTGTCAATCTGGATGTGTTCACAATTACTTTGGCCAGCTCGTAACTGAGTATTATTTTTCGTCGAAATGTATTATAATACAGATTTCAGTTGAGGGTTTGATGTTTGGAAAATGGAAAATGAAAGAAAAAAATGTTAGCAAACCCTCTCATTATTGAGAAAAATACTGTACACAGGAGTCGAATTATCGAATACATAGCCTTCATTTTCATGTTTCCGTTTGTCTGGATAAAAAGGCGTGATTGTACTTTCATAAGCCCACCTTTGTAACAGGGTAATATTTTTGACGAGATGTATCAAAGTTGAGGGTTTGATGTTTTGTGTTGATTTGCTGGATCACGAACATCCGTGTATTCATTTCATGATATTTTCTAACAAGTTTGCAGGATTTCGCAAATTTTCCAAAAAATATTGTAAGTGTGTATATACCCTTACAATTTTATTGGAAAAGGTAAAAAAAATTGTTATCAAACCCTCCCAATATTGAATAAATACTGTACACTGGAGTCGAATTATCGAATATATAGCACCTTTTTCTATATTTCCGTTTGTTTGGATGAAAAGACGTAATTGCATTTTCATTAGTCCATTTTTGTTACAGGATAATATTTTTGACAAGATGTGCCGTAGCTTTCAAAATGAGTGATTCATTACTGAGTGATTCTTTTGTTGAAATGTATCATGATATAGATTGCAGTCCAGAAGTAGATGTTTTACTGAATTAGGATTGACGCCATGTATTCAATTGTCAATCTGGATGTGTTCATAATTATAATGGCCAGCACGTAACTGTGTGTTTTTTTCGCCGAAATGTATCGTAAAAACAGATTTCAGTTGAGGGTTTGAAGTTTTGTGTTGATGTGCTGGATCAGGGACACCCGTGTATTCATTCCATGATTTTGTCTAACAAGTTTGCAGGAGTTCGCATATTTCCCAAGAAATATTGTAAGTGTATTATATCCTTACAATTTTATTGGAAAACTAAAAAAAATGTGGTCAAACCCTCCCAATATTGATGAAATAGTGTACACTGGAGTCGAATTATCGAATATATAGCACCCGTTATTATGTTTCCGCTTATCTGGATGGAAAGACGTAATTGCACTTCCATAAGCCCGCCTATCGCACAGGGTAATTTTTATGACGATATGTGTCGTAGTTTCCAACTTGAGGGATTCATTACCGAGTGATTCTTTTGTCATAATGCATTATGATACAGATTTCAGTCAAGAAGTAGATGTTTTACTGGACTAGGAACTCCCATGTCTTCATTTCATGTTCATGTCCAATGAGTTTTCAGGAGCAAGTTCAGCCTTAAGGATTGTAAGTGTATACCCTTATGATTTTGCTGAATTTCGATAAAAAGTCATGCGTCATATATAGTAAATATTGATCAAATATTGCTCTCCTGAGTCCAAATCGTATAGAAAAAAAAGGACCCCTATTCATGTATTCAATTGTCAATCTGGATGTGTTCACAATTACTTTGGGTAGCACGTAACTGCGTACTATTTTTTTGTCGAAACGTATCATAATACAGATTTTATTTGAGGGTTTGATGTTTTGTGTTGATTTGCTTGATCAGGAACACCCGTGTATTCATTTCATGATATTGTCTAACAAGTTTGCAGGATTTCTCTAAATTCCCAAAAAATATTGTAAGTGTATACCCTTACAATTTTATTGGAAAAGGTAGAATTTTTTTTTTATCAAACCCTCCCATTATTGAATAAATACTGTACACTGGAGTCGAATTATCGAATATGTAGCACCCTTTTCTATATTTCCGTTTGTTTGGATGAAAAGACGTACTTGCATTTTCATTAGCCCGCCTTTGTTACAGGGTAATATTTTTGACAAGATGTGTCGTAGTTTTCAAATTGAGTGATTCATTACTGAGTGATTCTTTTGTCGAAATGTATCATGATACAGATTTCAGTCGAGAAGCAGATGGTTTACTGGATTAGGAACTCCCGTGTCTTCATTCCATGTTCATGTCCAACGAGTTTTCAGGATCAAATTTAGCCGAAAAGATTGTAAGTGTTGTACCCCTTATGATTTTGCTGAATTTCGATCATAAGTCATTATGTCAAATCTAATAAATCATTTAGAAAACAATGGACCCCTCATCATGTATTCAATTGTCAATCTGGATGTGTTCACAATTACTTTGGCCAGCACGTAACTGAGTATTATTTTTTGTCGAAATGTATCATGATACAGATTTCTGTTCAATTGAGAATTTCAATAAAAATAAATTAACAAACTCCACCAATATTGATTAAATACTGTACACTGGAGTCTAAGTGTCTAATATATAGCACCCCTTCTTATGTTTACATTGGTCTTGATGAAAAAACGTATTTACATCTTCATAAGCCAACCTTTATTACGGGGTAATATTTTTGGCGAGATGCGTCGTAGTTTTCAATTTGAGTGATTCATTTGTCGAAATGGATCACAATACAAATTTCCGTCAAGAAGTAGATGTTTTACTGGATTATGAAATCCCATTTCTTCATTACATGTTTTTTTGTCAAACGAGTTCGCAGGAGCAAATTTAGCCGTATTGGACGAGTCCGGTGATGAACTTGTCGGCTTCATCACTCGGGAGCCTCTCCATGTAAATCAGGCCTGAACTCATGGAAAAAGTTGGGTGTGGTATGACTTTTCAAGGCTTTTTGCCATTTCTATTTTAGGAGAGTATAGTGCCACTTTGAAGTTTTGTGTCTACTTTAATGGTGAAGCTATAGTCACCGCTGGCGGTGATGTTGAGAATTGGACGGCCAGTGATGGAGCCCAGTTCTTCTCATAGTTTATATTGGCAAATATCCGGTCTGTCATTGACATTGAATGTCATTTTCAAGTGTTTGGGGAATTTAGGGCCGTTGTTGAATAAGTTGTGATCAAATCCAATGTATTGTCTCCTCTTCACGTTTTTTGGTGTTTGGGCGATACGAGTTTTGGCTGGGAGGAGAGCGATGTGATCAGAGAGGTCAGAGGCGGAAGCACACGAACAGGTTACGGGTTCCCTGGCCTCGATCCTCTTCATCAGCTCATCGAGTTGGGTACTCATAGTTGCGCAAAGGTTCTCGAATTAAGTGAGGCGTTCACCGACTTCACTGGAGAGCGCCAAGCAGTACTCAGTCGGCAGCTCGGGAAGGCCCATCATTTTGCTCATCTTGCCTAGGGTATACAGCATTCCGATTATATTCGCGTCAAGCTTAGAGAAGAGTTCCTCTGTGTCGTCGACTACGACCTGAGTCAGGTCTCCTGTCGATGAGAAACTTCTGAGGGGTTCGTCGTTCGTTCTCGCAGACTGGTTTGAGTGCGACGCTCTGGAGAGGCCGTCAGCTCTTCTCCGATAGGGCATAGTCTTGCCCATTGTTTGATCCCGGCTTCTAACCGGGGTTCTGGGTAATGAAGGTGGGGCCTTCTTTATATTTATTTATATTGTATGTATGAATCTCCCTGGCTGTTCAACCTTTATATGGATGGAGTGGTCAGGGAGGTGAACGCGAGTGTGCTGGGTCGTGACTTGGAACTGTTGGAAGCGAATGGGCGGAGTTGGCAGTTGAGCCAGTTGCTATTTGCTGATGATACGGCCCTGGTTGCGGATTCGGAGAAGAAGCTATGTAGGCTAGTGTCTGAGTTTGGTAGTGTCTGAGAGGAGGAAGTTCCGAGTGAACGTGGGTAAGAGTAAAGTAATGAGATGCTCGAGGACTGTCGATGCGAGCAAAATTAGTGTCACCCTAAATGGAGAGCTCTTGGAGGAAGTTCAGTGTTTTGAGTATCTGGGCTCCCATGTGGAGAAAACTGAACTAGTGGAAACTGAAGTGAAGGCGCGAGTGAAGGAGGGATGTAAAGTGTTGGGTGCACTAAAGAGTGTAATGAGCTGTAGGACGTAGGGGATGGAAGCTAAGAGAGGGCAGTATGAGGGTGTTGTTGTCCCAACTTTACTCTACGGAGCTGAGGCTTGGGGGGTGAGAGCAGAGGAGAGAAGAAGGTTGAATGTTTTCGAGATGAAGTGTTTGAGGAGCATGGCTGGAGTAACGCTGAGAGACCGGATCACCAACGACGTGGT
>SDVV010004968.1:0-19643 GCA_016164225.1 Gammarus roeselii | reverse complement strand
TATGTATATAAGCAGTGGAAACGAATTGCCTAACGACTGTTACGAAGAGAGGTAGCAAATACAAGTTGTTTGTCATTCAAGAAAGTTAAAAATGATCAACAGCGGAAACAATTGAACATGATAACTCACCTTCCATAATGAGAAGCTACAGCGTTTTATTCCTCGACTTCAAGCATGTTCAATATTAATGCACCGAACTGCTTCGTTAGAGCAGTTCTCCATGAGCAACAGAACTCTACCAGGCGCACCTATAAAAAAACGAACCAAGAACCGAATAACGGAGAGCGAGAATGAAGATAATTCGATTAGCTATGATCTTATTGCTGAGCCAAGAGATTAGATTATCTATGATCTTGTTGCTCAGCAAATAGATTAGATTAGCTATGATCTTATTGCTGAGACAAGAGATTAGATTATCTATGATCTTATTGCTGAGCCAAGAGATTGGATTAGCTATGATCTTATTGCTGAGCAAATAGATTAGATTAGATATGATCTTATTGCTGAGCCAAGAGATTAGATTATCTATGATCTTGTTGCTGAGCAAATAGATTAGATTAGATATGATCTTATTGCTGAGACAAGAGATTTGTTCCACATCCATTGGGTAATTAGTTCACAAGATTGTTTACGTCTGCATCGGATGAACCGAGAATTCTGTTATTTAGAGGTTCGTTTTTCATGCATTGGATTATAAGATTGGTTAGGTTAGAAGAGCTTATCTTATAAGTTGTTTGATATTAAACAAGAAGCTCTTCCTCTCATTTCTTGAATGCATAAATTCCTCATATAAGGACACGGCGCAAGCTGGCTCTGCACCCAGCAGTTGTCTATAGCGCAATTCATGTGGAGAATAATCATCAAGTATGCTGTGGTAACCATGAATTGTCCTAACCCCATGTATTCGAAAATTACTCACCCCATATATATTCATGATCGTCCAACCTCATTTATTATTTATTTCCCAAAGCCAGGCAATCCTGATTCCTACCTCAAAAAAGACGTTATATGTTGATCATTGATTATAATATTGTAATTTATAAGTTGTTGCATATAATAAGAACCGGGGGCTCACTAGCAATGAGTTGCGATGAATTCAGTTGAACTTCCGTTTACGTTAATTAAAATAGTGTACATAATAATGAAGTATTGTGTGTAATACGAGATAAATAGGCAACCCATTGCCAGACGATGGAAATGAATGATTTAATGATGGCAAGTAATTTAAGATTGCACAGGTCTGTTAACTACTCATATCCGTCATTTAACTACTAACATACTGGTCGATGATGAAATCCTCCCTCTCCCCCCCCCTCCCCGCAGACGGGAAGTTGTTGGCCTTTTCTGCACGATTGGTTCGATTTCCACAACATTAGTTTGGATAAATTGTTAGGGAAAAAATCTAGATACAGCATCGAGCCCAACACTCTGAAGAGGGTAATTTTTAAAGCATCGAACGCTGCTAGGTCATCATACTGACTAGGTGACTGTCTCTTATTTAACATCTTCAGCGTTGGCCCGACATAGCACTTGTAGTTAAAATACTCTATATAGCTTTAGTTTTCTATCACTTCGTCCAATTTCAGCTCAGAGAGGCACCGGAGGACCGGTATGAACTGATCACGTCCAAGTATTCTGTTCAACCTCCTTTATCATAGTAGTCCTTCGGAGGACCGGTATGAACTGATCACGTCCAAGTATTCTGTTCAACCTCCTTTATCATAGTAGTCCATCGGAGGACCGGTATGAACTGATCACGTCCAAGTATTCTGTTCAACCTCCTTTATCATAGTAGTCCATCGGAGGACCGGTATGAACTGGTCACGTCCAAGTATTCTGTTCAACCTCCTTTATCATAGTAGTCCATTGCTTGCGTCACGGCGAGACAGGTCATGAGGAGCTCAAGCATTAACTGCTAACATCAAGTATGTTGCCACTGACACATGGTTGAGCTGAATTGTAGTGTCACTTCGACACTTGCATGACAGAAGAATATAAACACATGCACCCCATTGAAAGAGAAGCCGACACTAACAGCACTTGTTCTGCAGTTCAGTAAGCAATGTTAGAAAGAGCTGTTGAAGCCCCCGTGACTTAACAGAGCTAATTAACTTGGGGATCAACAGAAGGGCCTCGTATCCACATGGTTAAATAAAAAGGCCACTTAATTTAGAACTGGCTTTACAGGAGAATCCCTAATGGATTTTACAGTACCAAGCGAGGCACAAAGCTTCTGGCTGAATAGAAAAAAAAACTAAGCCAGAAAGTTAATATGAAAGCCAATAAACCACAGGCTAATAAAAGCACTGCCTTGATAGTTGTATCAGGTCTACCACCAGCGGTTTAAGTGCCCTACTAGTGGACATTTATAATGCAGCCCGTCACGTAATGTCTAGGAGGCTTCGGTCAATAAGCTAGCGACACCCAAGCAAGCATCGAGCGGGCGAAAGATGGAGGACGTATGAGTCATGGATTGATAGGTCAAATACTTGTTAAAATATATGAGTGCATCCAATTACATTTAGGTTCAGTGAACGTAAGGTATGTAATGTACATCCTCACACTCATATATGAGGCTGTCAAACAAAGAAAAACTATTTGTCAATATTATTTAAAACAAAAATCGATCATTGAATTGGAACTTCCGGATTCACGTCGTACTATTCCCGTTACACGTAAAATTTTACGTTATTACCTTAATAATAGAAGAATATTTAGACGTCTCTGGGCATATTGAGAAACGACATTTTACTCTCGAACGTCACAGAGCGAATGTAGCACTTGAATCATTCAAATCAATGTCAATTTACAGTCGAACACCACCAGTTAGTCCGAAGATAGCACTAACGCGGAAGAGGCTCTCAAAGGTTACTGCTCTCACAATACACTGGCCTTTGCGCGGGCTGAGGAAAGAGTCCGTGCATCAATGCGGGTTACATCTTAACTTATCGCAGGACTAGCTGCATGAGAAATAAAGAAACGAGAAGGAAAACATCAAGGCCCGGATATATCACACAGCCATGGCAGGGCAGGAATGATGCACCACATGCAATTCTTATTGCAATAATTTGAAGCAATTACTTCCGCGTTAGTGCGGCACAATAATTGTTATGTGTAAATTCAGTTGCCGGTTTTCGATACCGCAAACGTATAGCGGAAAAGCAGATTTTAAGGAACTGCTCTTTACTTTGAGTGATAAAGCGTCAAAATCCATGCATTACTGACTAAGCCTCATTATTTTGAATTTTAATAGCAAAAATTACCGTTTTGAAAGTGGATCAAAAAACCGCTCTATTCAGAAGTCGATTTTAGAAAACGAAAATAAAACTCAAAGAAAGCCAACGTGGAGTTATGCGTACTATCCTGCTCTTAAATTTGAGTAATAAAGAGTTACAATCCCAACTATACTGGCGAATCCTTAGCATTTTGGGGAAACGCTTTCATGTCGGGCAATATTCTGAAAAATGTCCAAGCTGAGGAGAATCACTGCTACATGATCTATCTTAAATAATCTAAACGTAGATTGGTCGGTAATAGATCACATGGTAAATTAAATTAAATTGTCGACTTATTTATCTTGGTTTCGCTTCCACATCTGTTTTTTATGTACAGCAGTTTAAACATTGCTATGAATTGCTAACCACTTGCTAGGAAAAATTATATCATGCCAAAATAAGCTAAAGAAAACATAGGAGAATGGAGATGGGGGGCAAAACTTTTTTAAGCTTTAGCCGATATACTATGGCAAACATGAAACGACCGCTTGTACGGATATCCTGGTGGTCATACGACTCACAGCATCTACCACTTTATGTCAGTCGCTAAACCCAAAAACGCTCCTGACACATCCTACACTTCATCATCATTTAGACAGTTGCATATACAGACTAATCTTACAGTTACCTTGGGTAGGCACAAGTTAAACCAAAATATACAGGACCTGTCCAACTAATAAGAGAAGAGGAATGAAGATTATCAACTTCAAACACCTTTGTTCTGCCCTCCAACCACGCTGTCTTTCTTCGAAGGTCGCGTGTGCATCATGAGGCTTAAACGGCCCGATAACTCAGCTGTGAAGTGTGAGATGCGAGACGGAAAGCCTAAACTATCATCAATATTTGAGCCATTGCTTCTCTTGAGGTGGCCCAATTTAGAGTAGTGATGGGCCATTGCGAGCTCATCATACAGCAAACTAGATTGGTTACCCGAAGAATAACCCATTGAGTGTCGATACTTGTTCAGATAAGACCGTGGGATATGAACTTACGAGGGCTTGTTGCGGCACGAGGGATCAGAAACACGGCAAGAAATTCCCGGAGGGTTGCTAGTCGTGTCGGACAAAAAGCTGTGTATATAGAACAGGAACCGTATGTCTCTTAAAGGCAGACAATAAACATATACGTCAGAGGAGAAAAACTATGCAAGAGAAGACAATATGATGAAAGAATGTTTCATGCATAAAATGTGTGTACAAAAAAGAGAACAGACAAATTATTGTTCATAATCATGCATTCGCAACGGCACTTGTTCTTTAATGAAAACTAACAAGACGAATATATCATTTGGGAATAAAGAACTACTGATGAGAAATGAGATAATTTTCAAATATATATTTTTACAAAAAAGCATTATGTACAAGTCCCTGGCAAAGGCCAAATGTCATCACAAGGGATAAAATTAGGTAGCAAGACAAACATAAATTTCTGACCCTAACCGTCTCACAGCCTAATGGCAAATCAAGATAGCAATTGATTTCATAACATTATGCTTTATATTCCAACAGATATGAACATCCGGTCACCATGATGCTCATTCGGAGCAGCTGTACACACTTAAGAAAGAAAGTACTATAATGCAATCATGGTGCCACAGGTAAATATTGACTTGTAGTCCGACTCACAACATTGAACAATAGTACATGTTGATACTAGTTGCATCCTATTGCAATCCCTGAATAATATCAGCCCCTAATTGCATATCATTTATCTGCAATGATAAAAGAATAACTATAGATATTTTGAACTGAGGCAACCAAATATGAATTATGAACGTGCAATAGTACAAACATGTTCGTTAATAGTTAATTTGTGTACGTAATGCATCGCAAATGTTCATTATATCGGAACATAATTATATATTAATTACTCAAATCAGATTTTTATCAACTACAAATACGACGTGTCTGTGAGCAATCGTTGATATGATCAAGTTCCTTATGCAAACAAAACCATCTCTAGGTAAATTTTCAACTCTTTTTGCAGAACGGTCTTAGTTGATTATTATGCTGATGTTTTTACATCCTATACCTATTGATTATGAATCTATTTAAACTCCGCCAGCCTTGATCTCAGTATAACCATCACCCGTTCTCAAGCCGTCATCTTACCATCCACCACCAAAACTATTAACACAATTTGTCTGTTGCAGGGGAACCTGTACGAGACGTGGCTTGCCCGAGGGTCCTCCCCGGTTGACTGGTGCGAGCAAAACTACGTCCTCACTTCGTCCATCGCCGAACTTACCAACACTTGCTCCAGCATCCCCCTTGTGGCCATCCCTCTGTCCTGTCTCTTCGCAGGGGTCTGGAACTCCTACACGAGGCTAGTCTCTGGTGGCCCCTACCTCCAGATGTTCCTGATGCCGCTTGTCGGGGTTTCCAGCATCTACGTCCACTCAACCCTGTCCTTACTGGGGCAACTCTTCGATGAGATCAGCATAGTGTGGACCTTGTTCATGGGCTATTCCTTCCTGATGCCAAACCAGCACCGTCCAAGCTTTTACTTCGGCAGGCAGGCTCACCTCATCTCGATATGTGTGAGTGGAGCGCTAACATGCGCCTGGTTTGTGTTTCCGTACCTCAACGGCTTCGTACTCATGTCCCTTAGCTTACCCGTCCTCTGGATGCACTTCAGAGAGATGATGATACACAAAACCCAAGCTACCCTTCGCCTTACAAGGATCACGTTCATCGTGCTCACGATCGGGCTTGTTGCTTGGTTCACAGACATCTTCCTCTGCAGCGTTTGCCAGAGGTTGTACATTCCGGGGATGCACAGTCTCTGGCATCTCATGGTCTCCTTCGGAGCCTACCTAACCATCACGCTGTTCGCGTACAGGAAAGCGGTGGCGGATGTACCTACAGTGACGACCAGCATCCGGTATCTGGCGGGTTATTGGTGGGGCATTCCTTACGTGCACTGCGAGAAAAAAGATATCCTCATGACGCCCACTTGATGAATATGGAACGTATCGTCAAATTTTACGTTAACAGAATGACATTCCACTATATTCACTAGCAGTAGGTCAAATGCCTTTCAAAATAGTGTGAAGCAATAGTGATATATTTACAACTGCAACTTTAGAGCAATAATGATCTAGCGCACAAGGCGCACGCATCCCTGTAGCGCACAGACACCAAGTCATTCACCCTCTAAAATACTCTCGCGTGACGGATTTATGTTCTAATGATATGAGTGATATATAGGTTAATAGATGTTTGTCTTGGCTGATTTGGTATTACATGAAAAATATTTCATTACATACAATAAGATCCTAATCAGAAGGAAGTATTTATAATTCAATTGTGGTTCATGAAACAATCGTAAAATTAATAAATAAGAAGTTCATATAGGTTCAAGGCAATAAACGATAGATTTCATCTAAAAATATACTGAGGTCATGAATTAAGAACGATTAACAAAACCATGAATAAATCGTTAGCAAAACCGGCTCATTTAAGCACTTTATTTCAAACCAGTCAGTGCTAAATGCCATCTTTGCTTCGATTATAGATCTCCCAAATCCACTACAGCTTCCAAGCTAAAGCCGAGTAGATTCCGACTATGAGTGCGACTTGTTTGCTTAGGATGGTCGCGTATTTCGATAACGCCTGTGACTAGTTCGGTTAGAATGGTGGCGTAGTTGATGACTACGATTAGGTTGCTTAGGATAGTCGCATATGTCGATGAAGACTATGACTTGTTCGCCTAGAATAGTCGCATATTTCAATGATGACTAAGACTAGTTCGCTTAGGATAATCTCTCATTTTACTCCATTGTTTCACAATTTCTTAGTGAAATTCCTAATAACTGTGGGATTTGACAAATACGTGCATCATCAATTATGACGAAGTTTATAGTCACATAGGAGGCTCAACGAAGATTATATCAATTTAATTCATCTTGAACTGCGAGGTCGATAGATATTGTGAGAATGAAGTTTGATGTGACGGCGTTGAGTGAGACGCAGTTGAATGGCAGAGACGAATTTGAGTTTGGTGTGGTGAGTGAGCCAGTATGGTGTTGTTATTGATTGATCGATTGGCTTAAAGCGACACGGATTGCAAACAAGTGTCATCTAAATTGCCATGGGAACGTGATGCGTAAGGACTAGGAAGATAGGCGTTGGTGAGTGCTTACGTACCAGGTAGCGAGATGAATGAGGGGGAGAGGGAGCAGTTGTTGGCTGTCAATAGAACGTGGTGGCACTAGGAGATCTAAATGCGATAGTTTTGGACGTAGTGATGAAGGAATGCTATGAAGCTATGGCGTTCTCGGTTGAATTGATAATGGAGTGAACCTGTTTGGTGCGGGCTTGAAGCTGGAGCTGGTGGTACTAAACATATATTCAAGACGCGAGATGTCCACAAGTACACAAGGGTAGAGAAGGCAGTGATACAATAGTGGATGGAGCGCTAATGAAAATTGTGTTTTGTTTTAAGAGAGTGGTTGGGTGACGCTTAGAGATGTGGTGTTGAAATTACGAAAAACAATGAGGATAAATAGGCGGTGGCAAAGAATATAACAGATTTTGAGCAGTATTGCAGGAAAAATTGGTAGGGGTCTACGACAGGTATAGAGAGAAGGAAAAAAGGTCAAGCGTGTAGTGAGGAGAGCTAACAAGGAGGCTGGTGATAACTAGGTTTGGCGGTTGAGCGAGAATTTGAGGGGAACAAGAATATGTTCTGGAAAGAGGTGAGAAATATGAGAAAGGGGGAGACATGGAGGGAGGAGGTGGTGCTGCAGGATTTTGTTTGAAAGTTGTGATTTACGGAAAAGGTGTGATGAGTATTTTGAGAAGTTGTTGAATGTTGAGTAATCAGAGACGCTGACATTAGAGCTGTGGGTGGTGGTGCATGGATGCCGTGGTGATATAGGGAGAAAGTTGATCAGTAGTTTGAGAAGTTGTTGAATGTTGAGGAAGTCAGAAGGGCTGATATTAGTGCTGTGGGTGGTGGTGTACGGATGCCGGCTTGGAGGACAAGATTTGCGCGGTCATTACAAATGAGGTGGCGAGCAGGCAGTTGAGGCAGTACATAATAGGGAGCGAGACGAGGAAAATCCCTGTTAGGAATGACGTTGCGACGGAGTGCCTAACAGGGGGTGAAGTTACTGTAGTCGAATAGTTGGTGCGACTTCCAAAACTGTGTTCTGTGTCGGGCGTGGTGCCGATTTGGCGATGAAATTGTCCCGCTGTATAAGGGAATTAGAGACATAAGGGGACTACAATTGATTTCAGAATGGTAGAGGGTGTGTCGATCATATTTTTGTAGTCAGGCAAGTCCGTGAGATACAGCTTGCGAAGGAAAAACATATGTTCTGGGCTCCAAGAAACTGATAAATGTTCACAATTGGATCTGGAGGAAGGTGTTGTGGAAGGTGTGACATTTTAATGAAGTGATCTGAAAATATTAAAGTGAGTTTATATGTTGGCTGCAGAGCTTATGTCAGAATAGGAAGCGAGGCGAGAGTTGGATCCCAGTGAAACTGGGACTGAGATATGGTAGCGTTATGTCCTCCTGGCTGCTCAACCTCAACATGGAGGCAGTGGTCAGGGAGGTGAACGCAAGTGTACTGGGTAGAGGCCTAGAATTGTTAGAAGCGAACGGACGGATCTTGCAGTTGAGGTTCCCCTATGCGGATAATACAGCATTATTGACTGGTTCATAAGAAAAGATGGGCAGGCTAGTGTAGAAGTCTGATAGAGCGTTGAACGTGGAAGCTGAGAGTTGATGTAGGTAAAATTAAATTAAAGATGTTCCTGGAATTATGATGCAAGCGGAATCAGTGTCCACCTGAAACTGGAGAGGTATTCGAAAAAGTGCAGTGTTTAAAGTCTTCCCATGAGGAGAAGACTGAACTTGTGGAAACTGAGGTGAAATCTAGAGTGTTGGGTGCACTGAAGAGTGTAATGAGCTGTAGGGCATTTGGTATGGAAACAAAGAGAGTTGTATGAGCGGGTAGTTATCCCAACTGTGTTCAAAGGGGCTAAGACGTGGGGGCCATAGCGGATGAGAGAAGAAGTTTGAATGATTTCAATATAAAATGTTGGAGGGGTACGGCCGGAGTGATACCGAGGGATAAGATCATTATTGCCGTTGTTCGAATTAGAACGGGGATAGTGAGGTAGTTGGTGGACAGAGTAGCTTTACAGGTTTTGAGGAGGTTCGGGCACATGGTAAGGGTGGATAATGGTAGGTTGGTGAAAAGGGTGATGCAAGCAGAGATGAGTGGGCGTCGGCCTAAAGGAAGACCGAAGTTTGGGAGGATGGATGACGTGAACTAGGCTTTAGAGAGAAGAAATATCATTGTGGAGGTGGCGAGAGTGTGTCCAATTGATGGACGTGGATAGAGAGGAATTGTGGATGAATGAGTTTTGACGCGACCCCGAAGCGTTATCCTGTCCTTGGCGTCTCGTTTATAAACGGGATGAAAGTGGTAGTTATGATGCAGCAGTTGCTAATCGGTGAAAGCTGTAAGGCCCTGCGGCTGACACTGATCTCGCACCGCCCTACTGACCTAAAGTCTGTGTTGCGGAGTGTTAGTCGGACCATGTAGCGTTAAAGAGCTCTGCTATGGTAGGTGTGTGAGTTCATGAGAGGCGTGTTAGATGCGACTTGCTGCCGGCCGCCTCCTCATCGTGGGGGATTCGGCCTTGCATCTGTATCTGTAATTTATGTTGTTGTTGAAAAAATAGACTCACGGCAGAGTAGATTGTGAGATGTTTGCTTTTACAAGATTACGTAATTTTAAGCGCTACTCAACATTTGATTCAGAACCGAAAACTTCTGAAAATTAATAAACCAGTGCAGTGACCAATATTATATTTACGTCTTTAATCACTAAACATAAATGCGGATGATTATGAAAAATAATGACTGAAGAATTCATTCCGGTAGGCCAAAAATCCGACACAACCAATTCGAAAAAAAAAAATGTTGTTTACGCCAAATGATGAAGTGCATAAGGCCATAACATGATTGTGAAAAAAAAAATCATGAAAAACGTTTATGTAGTTATAAAGAGCTTTGTAAAAACATGCACAGAACGATATGTAAGTGATTTGGGTCATCTATCATTTCGCGAAAAAATGACTCTAATGAAAATCGCTAGCTAGCTAGCTGTTTGTTTGTCCATTTTGAAAAATGTAGTCACGATCATAAACTAGTGATGCTATAAAAACGAGAAGATTTAGTGAGTTCAACTCCGATATTTCATGTGTTGTGTTATTTTCATAGCAATACTATACTTAATGCAAGTACTGTGTTTGATCAACAGCGATGCCGTCGATATAGAATTTATAACAATGCTGTACACACGGCAAGTACGAAGTATGTTTCATAGCAATACCGTACTTAATGCCGCTGCTGTTTAGGATTAATAACAATTCAGTACTTACTTCTGTGTCGTGTTCCTAGCTGACACACTTAATGACGCTACAGCCCTACCTAATGCAAGTACAGTGTTGGGTTCACTGCAAAGTATGTCGCTGCTATATAGGATTATAGAAATACTGTACAGCCGTGTAGGATTATAAAAATACCGTGCTGAATGCCGCTCTGCCTAGGATTATAGCAATACTATGCATACTGTTACTATTTAGTAATAGGTGTGTCATGCGAATTTCCACCGGTTGGACCAACTGTTAACTGTTATGGTAGGGTCACTACGGTATTTGTTGTTGCGATTTAAGAAATTTTCCAATTTGAAATTCCCCCTTGATGTAAATTTGAATAGAAAGCATTATAGCAATAAGGCTTCAAAAAACGAAGAAGTGTGATAATAGTTAAGTATTAAATATAATTTGCGTGATACTAGACATAAATGATGAATAATTGATTAAATGATAGATTACAATACTATAATTGAATTATTTAAAATGGAAACCTATGGTGCTGGGACGAGCATGACCTCAATAGCAATTAATTAAAGAACATTACTGCATGCAATTAAAGGGGAAGAGTTAATTGAAGGGCTCCGAGGCCAACTAGCGTAAGATAACAAACCGGATAGTAATGATCGTACGAGGATGTGGAGGAAAATCAATTGTTCAATAGCCTTCAATGACTGCATCGATGTCCTCTCATCGACGCACTTCAACGGGATAAAAAATGATACATTTGATCAATCCTAATCATTTCAGGCCAGTTAAATGATAGATGGAAGTAGGTATCATGACCAGATTAGTGCTTTCAAAGATGGTAAAGATGACTGACGGTTGACCTGCTCTCTTGATAAAAAGATAAAGCCGTTCCATTAGAGTATTTGAGGTATTATGAAGCTCAAAGAGCAAGATACAGCATGATTCCTCCCAAAGTGTTGATCCCAATCATCGTGTTTGTAACAAAGTTAGCGCATGCTGGTGTCCTACGTCACACACTGAGTGTGAATAATGTTTCCCAAGAAGTGTAACACATTATAAACTAATATAAACATGCTCTTTTAAAATACCAGGTGTACCATAAACCGGAAAATTGTAAACAGTTTTTTGAATAGTTGACAAAAAACTTCAGCTCATGAGAAGACCGAGAGAATTAGCGGGCTTAAAAAAAATTGATGGCATTCGATGGATTTGGTCATTATATTTATCTCTGGTATTTGTGTGTGCTGGAGTCCAGTCAAGTCCATATTGTTAGTCGTTCATTGGCTCAATCGGACCCCAAGGACGGCGCATATTGTGACTAGTCATTGAACATCGAATAGGAGCATCGAACGAGAGCATCGAATGGAAGCATCGAATAGGAGCATCGAATGGGAGAATCGAATGTGAGCATTGAATGGAAGCATTGAACGGGAGCATCGAATGGGAGCATCGAACGGGAGCATCGAATTATGGTTCAGTAAGTTGAAAAAAACTTGTATAGCTTCAAATTGCAAAAATTTAATACGAATTCAGTTAACTTTCGTTTCACAGATTAAATAAATGTTTTTTAGAGGTTTCTATCAATTTCTTGGTAGAGAATTTTTAGCATTGGATTTAAAAATGTCTACTACACTACATATATCAGATGACAGTAATTAGGCCTAACTACATATTGATTGTCTGCGCTAAAACAAGGCCTTACTTTCGTTCCATTTGGTGTAATTTTAGTTTTCCTCTAACGAGAAAAAGTGAAGGCCTTGAGCTGAATGTGACGGTTCCATGGCATTTGTTTAGCATTTCACTGGCTGGGCACACCTGCGCCTCTCTCGCTCTACGTGTTACCTAAAATTGGAACCTTATTAATTTTGTACTTTGTTAATTTTGCATTATCACATAAATGAAAGAAGCTTAGCTCACTGTACTCATCATCAAAGATAGTTAGTATATATGATACAAAATGAAAGTGCAGTAGAAAATTAGTCGAGCAAATGATTACAATTTACAGAATTTCGGTGTGTTAGGCAATAACCAGTCATAAACATTATACTGAGAACTCTAAAATGCACTAGTGAAAAATGAAACAAAAAACATGCGAATGATGAATTCTAATTTCCTTTATAATCTCATTTTGTGAAATATATTTGATTGCGCTGCTCTTTTTTGACTGTTGAATTGTAATTAGTGATAATATGCTTCGGCTGCTCTGCTCTGACTACCTGTTAGAATTCTTGATTCGTAGAATGGATTAGCATTACGAAGTGCCTTTAAATGGTTGCCTCTCAACCAGTCCCGCCCTCAGACACAAGTAACTGTTCGTAACGAGTAGTGACGGCAGAAGGAGTCCAACTGCTTCTAGGCTATGCAAACATATCATAAATGCTGTTGCGTTATATTGTACCGTATGTAATCTTGTTAATTATCACATTCCTTAGTCTCGTGCATAGATGGCCATATATGTGTTTTTCAGTAAAGTAAAGATATCTACTCACTTGTGTGTGAAAGCCTTCAGTATCCCGTACTCATTACATTCGTGTGAAATTGTTCAGTAACCCGTACACATCATATGTGTGGGAAATCCATCAGTATCCCGTACACATCTATTTGTGTGAAACCCATCAGTATCCCGTACACATCACATTTGTGTGAAACACATCAGTATCCTGTACACATCACATTGGTGTGAAGCCCATCAGTATCACGTATACATCACATTTGTGTGAAACACATCAGTATCCAGTACACATCACATTTGTGTGAAACCCATCAGTATCCCGTACACATCACATTTGTGTGGAACACATCAGTATCTTGTACACATCACATTTGTGTGAAACACATCAGTATCCTGTACACATCACATTGGTGTTAAGCCCTTCAGCAAGCCATTATAAGATTAATAGAAGCCCAGCTTGAGCACTTGTGCTCGTTTTGTTTCCCTAATCTTATCAAATCTAATCTAATCAAATCTAATAATTGTACTATTCAGTGCATAAAAGACACCTCCATCAAAGGTAACCGCGCATGTGCTGTAAATATTATCATGAGTGATATGCAAATCAATAAACTTGGACTAGTAACTAGAACAAGTTGACTAGTAGACAATCGATAAACTTCGACGAACAAGTAGAACTAGTAGACTAGTAGACAATGAATAAACTTGGACGAACGAGTAGCACAAGTAGACTAGTAGAAAAGGACTCATTTTGGACGATCAAGTAGAACAAATAGACTAGTAGACAATGAATAAGCTGGGACAAACAAGTAGAACAAGTAGTAGACTAGTAGACAATGAATTAACTTGAAACAAACAAGAAGAACAAGTAGACTAGTAGGCAATGAATTAACTTGAAACGAACAAGTAGAAACTATTCAAAGAAATACATTCTATGTTTCATTGCCGATCGTTCCTA
Source organism: Gammarus roeselii (assembly GCA_016164225.1). Classification (NCBI taxonomy): domain Eukaryota; kingdom Metazoa; phylum Arthropoda; class Malacostraca; order Amphipoda; family Gammaridae; genus Gammarus; species Gammarus roeselii. Next base: position 5,591 of record SDVV010004968.1, on the reverse strand, counting down.
ATCAAAAATTGGAGATGATTGTAAAATTGTTAAAAAAGGTGACTAATCACCTAGATATTTTGAATGACGCAACGGCAATAAATTTGCCAAATAAATAATAGAGTATTTTCAGCCAAGCGGGATACATATGAGACGTATTCATTTACAAATTAAAATCTTAAATTCTCCGGGTCAATGTGATACACGGGTGGCCAAATGCCTGTGTAATCAAGTGCCTGTACAGTCAAATGTTCGAGTGAATAAAAAACAAAGATTGGTAGATGTTAGGACAGTTCGGGAAATAGAACACACCGCGTTCTCTGTCATATGTATGAAAGGCAGACGACCAAAAAATGCTGAATTGCGTGAGTTTATTTCATATTGAATTGACACAAATCTAAACAATAAAGCATGAAACCAAACCCTTCAGGTTTGTTACCATTGAAGGGATTTAAGGGCAGTGCAACTAGTCACTGTGAACAGCAACTAGCTGATGATCCTCTAACCGATTTTGTACATAGGGTATTGCGTCATTTGCTGCCCACCGAGTTGACTGTAATGCCTATTTCAGAACATGGTTGCACCAAGTAACTTCAATCAACTCTTTTTCGCGAGGATTAAAACGTCATAATCAACAAAACCAACAGCATGCATCCGTTCAAGCTCGTTGGTAGGCCAGCTCAGCAGCGAAGGGGTCGGAATCAACATCCAACGGTCCCGCGTGTATTTTTCACACACAATTTTTTTTTGGTATTTTGTTAAACGAATGTAATTGACACTCAATCCAAAATTACGCATTGCAACATTAAATAGTCTACTGGTAACCTCAATTGAATACAAGTTTCGACAAAAAATACTCGCTTCTAGTAAAGGTGACCCGAGAATTGCAGTCATTCATGAATCTATCCCCTCTCCAAAAAACGCTGTATTTCTTTGGATTTAGGCATATGTCGTGTTTTAACTGTACCAAATGAGGCCTCTATTGAAGATAAATTATAAAATTTATTCGAATTAAATTCATTTAACGATTGTTAGCGAAATCATTTTAATGAGAAACCGCACGAAATGCCAACGCACAATATAAAATAACAAGCTCAAACCTGGCTGAAAATGTTGTTGAAACGATCACTGATGTTGCATGTTCGGAAAAGTTCATCCGAAATGTTTTCATCTATTACAAAACCGCAGACCGGTGAAGTGTGTATGTTTTAACCCCAAGCAAAAACTGAGCAGCGTCTGCAAATATAAGCATTAGGTATCTCTAAGTCCGATGGTACCATCACATGTTTAGATGCTGGGTACTCAATGTGATGGCACATAACATCATATGTACCATCACATGTTTAGCGGCTGAGATGTTGGGTACTCACATGTGATGGCACATAGCATCATGTGTACCCTCACATGTTCAGCGGCTGAGATGCAGGGTACTCACATGTGATGGCACATAGCATCATGTGTACCCTCACATGTTCAGCGGCTGACATGCTGGATGTTCACATGTTATGGTACGTAACATCATGTTTACTATCACATGTTTAGCGGCTGAGATGCTGGATATTCACATGTTATGCGACGCAACATCATGTGAACCATCACATGTTTAGCAGCTGAAATGCTGTATATTCACATGTTATGGTACGTAACATCATGTGTACCATCACATGTATTGCATTTTGATCCCAACAATATTTTCTACCTTTTATGTTCGCTTTTAATTCCAGCCTCACTGCTACGAGATGGTACGGGCATATTTCTACTGACTTTGGTAGCTTTTGCAAAGAGGGACTCGCCAAATGAGGGGCGTCGCCATTGATAAATTCATAACATTAGCAAACAAATAACATTCTGGTATATAGTCTTATATCTGTACAGACGAGAAACATTTTGTTATTGTCACAAAATTGCTGTCATAATAACAATAATCTGGTCACAGTAGCGACATGGTTTCTATTCGTGCAGCCTCGGACTGGCATGAAGGTTTGGTAAAGCAAAAGTCATTTCCACTCGTGCTTCGCATTAATAGTTTTGTTTGCTTATAAGCAACTACGACAACTCATTACCAGTTACGGTAGAAATATCATTCGATGGTCGGTGTACTCATCTAAATTTATAAAGTTCTACCGAGTACCCGTTCAAAAAGCGACGTTATCATGTAAGAGAGCGAAACGTAATTATTTTCGATGCGACAAAATGTGTGTAAAATTTAACAAGCCACTATCACTACGAACACTTTTCAATCACGAAACGTTACCGGGAGTTGGTAACACTAGTCCACCGTAGCAACGTTGTAATCTATACTGTTTGGCGCCCAATACAACACGTTGACTGGCTCGTTTAAGCGACCACATATGTATATCATAGATAACCATTGATTGTTTCGTGAGTGGAGGTTATTGTCATGATCAATAGCTGTATATTCGCAACAATAATTCAATGTAACGCAAATTAGTCTAAAAAGGCCAATCGATTAGAACAACAATTTTCGCTACTGCAATTGTGAAACTAGATATTATGTACTCAAATTTTTGCGCCCAATCAAACTTGGAGTTGAACATGAGTTATTTCCCACAACCAGTGTTATATCGGGAAACAAAAAAAACTAAATAATGAGTGTGATGTTCCATGTCAGTACAAATAATCATTATTATTATTATTATTAATTTAATGTTTGTATTCATTTTAGACGAATGACCTTATACTCACGATGCAAGTATCCTAGAGTGCTTTCACGGTTTCCTCGACTCCACACTCCGAGACTAAGGACAATTGAGTCAGGGACTAAAAACTTTTTGAGACGAACAATTTTATGTTGCTTTGTGTAGCTGATATGTTAAGTATATATTACTATGTATGTGTGCACCGCGTGATGTGACTAAAATACAACCGCAATGCAATTGATCCAACCGCACTGCACTGCACTACACTGTGCTGCACTGCACTGCACTGCGCTGCACTGCGCTGCACTGCGCTGCACTGCGCTGCACTGCGCTGCACTGCGCTGCACTGCGCTGCACTGCGCTGCACTGCGCTGCACTGCGCTGCACTGCGCTGCACTGTGCTGCACTGCGCTGCACTGCGCTGCACTGCACAGCACTGCACTGCACTGCACTGCACTGCACTGCGCTGCAATGAAATGCAATGAAATGCAATGAAATGCAATGAAATGCAATGAAATGCAATGAAATGCAATGAAATGCAATAAAATGCAAAGAAATGCAATGAAATGCAATGAAATGCAATAAAGTGCAATGAAGTGCAATGAAGTGCAATGAAGTGCAATGACGTGCAGTGAAATGCAATGAAATGCAATCAAATGCAATCAAATGCAATCAAATGCAACGAATTGCAACGAAGAGCAACGAAGAGCAACGAAGTGCAACAAAATGCAACAAAATGCAACAAAATGCAACAAAATGCAACGGAATGCAACGGAATGCAACGGAATGCAACGGAATGCAACGGAATGCAACGAAATGCAACGCAACGCAACGCAACGCAACGCAACGCAAAGCAACGCAACGCAACGCATCGCATCGCATCGCATCGCAACGCAACGCAACGCAGCGCAGCGCAGCGCAGCGCAGCGCAGCGCAGCGCAGCGCAGCGCAGCGCAGCGCAGCGCAGCGCAGCGCAGCGCAGCGCAGCGCAGCAAAGCGCAGCAAAGCGCAGCAAAGCGCAGCAAAGCGCAGCAAAGCGCAGTGCAGCGCAACGCAACGCAACGCAACGCAACGCAACGCAAGATGCAATAGATACAATGTAATAGATGCAATGGATGCAATAGATGCAATAGATGCAATAGTTGCAATAGATGCAATAGATGCAATAGATGCAACAGATGCAATAGATGCAATGGATGCAATAGATGCAATGGATGCAATAGATGCAATAGATGCAATAGATGCAATAGATGCAATACAACTCAATGCAATAGATGCTCAAATAAATAATCCTAAGTTTGCGTTGCTTTCATATAATCCTTCAAGTATACCTTCTTGTGTAGCACACACTACATCACTGATCATGAGAACATTAATTGTAAGTCTGAACAAATACAATATTGGTCGATAATAATTAACATAGTGGGTTTTTCGGGAACCCGGCCACGGCCTCTAGGATGGCCGACAATGACCTAGACCCAGTAACGAGCTGGCCATGCGTAGCATAACATTGGAAAACAGTCAGGAATCCAAGAAGCGAGATCGAATTTGAATTTTAGGTTCACACACCCACCACACACACGCAATAAGCTGTGCCCAGAGCAATAGTTTTGATATCGTGGGTTCACGCACCCAACACACGCAATAAGCTGCACCCAGAGCAATAGTTGTGATATCGTGGGTTCACGCACCCAACACACGCACACAATAAACAGTACCCACAACAAGAGTTGTGATTCGAGCGTTCAAGTATGTTCCTGCAACAACAAATATCACTATAACGAAGAAATGTCCCACATCGTGTTACAGTGATCAACTAACACCCAACCGTTACAATAACACCCAACTGTCACAAATAAACATTTTTAAAAATAAATATAAATAACTGTTACCGCGTTGCTGGTTAAGCAATTGACCTTTCAAATCCCGCGACCTCGCCTGAGCGATCATTTTAGAAGAGCTATGTGGTCATTCAAATATCAAATATCTATTAGTGTGATTTGAATCACGTCAAGTTCAATCAAGTTGCATGAAACAAGTTTATTTTTCATATTTCACGAAATAAAGACAACTGGTAATAATCACAACCGTGCACCAGTGGTATATTGCTTGACTTTAATCGTAAATGAAAGCAAGAGAACTCGAACATTTTATCTGCTGAATATTTCCACGAAACCAATTCCCAAAACACCGCCGCCCGAATGAAGAACCAGCGTTATGGGAATGGTTGGAATTCGAAGTCAAAATGGGAAGGAAATCTGAGGAAATGGCTCGACTTTACCGCGATCGGCGCCATCTATTGCCCGACGGTGCCGTAATAAATTTACAATCCCCCGCCGAGTTCTCTAACTGCGATAAAATTATCTCGTAGATTTCGAAACGCCATAAGTTTTTAGGAAAGTTATCAATTCAGATGATGCAATAGACCAAGTAAAAGCAACGGGTCAAAAAATGTATAAACTGAAAGGAGGTCACAGCATATACGTTATTTAATACAATATAATAACCCGGCAGATAAATATACGTCCTAATTAAACTCAATTATTAGTAGGTTTTATGGTTTTGGAGATCAGGGGTAAGATATAAGATAAGAGCCTCATAGAATCGCAGCTCTATGAGTAATATTTCTAGTTAATACTAGTACATGCACCTGCAACAACGCTGCAACTAGTGAAAAGATTTCAGCACATCGTATAGTCAACTGACTCGGAGGCCAGCACATCGTATGGTCAACTGACTCAGAAGCCAGCACATCGTATAGTCAACTGACTCAGAGGCCAGCACATCGTATGGTCAACTGACTCAGAAGCCAGCACATCGTATGGTCAACTGACTCAGAAGCCAGCACATCGTATTAGTCAACTGAGTCAGAGGCCAGCACATCGTATGGTCAACTGACTCAGAAGCCAGCACATCGTATGGTCAACTGACTCAGAAGCCAGCACATCGTAT
>SDVV010004967.1:0-19644 GCA_016164225.1 Gammarus roeselii | reverse complement strand
GTATATATTACACATGAATCTACGGGGTTGATGCCGGTACATATGCCGGCACAATGTAAACGTATACAGGATTGATGCCGGCACAATGTAGGCGTGTTTACAGGGTTGATGCCGGCATATACCGGCATATACCGACACAATGTTGGCGTGTACAGGGTTGATGCCGGCATATGCCGGAATATGCCAACACAATGTAGGCGTATACAGGGTTGATGCCGGCATATGCTGGCATATGCCAGCACATACCGGCGCACAATGTAGGCGAATACAAGGTTGATGCCGGCATATGCCGGCATAATGTAGGCGTATACAGGGTTGATGCCGGCACATATGCCGGCACAATGTAGGCGAGTACAGGGTTGATGCCGGCATATGCCAGCGTGATGTAGCTGAAAACAAGGTCGGTGCCGACATATGCCGGCATAATCAAGCCAAATACAGGGTTCATGCTGGCATATGCCGGCATAATGTAGACATATACTGGGGTCGATGCCGGCACAATGTAGACACCTACACACATTTGTATGCATATACAGAGTCGGTTAATATTCGTAGCATTTTACCTCTGATTTGTGATTTGTTCTATTAGAACAAAGTCCCTTGCTTTTTTTACACGATATTTAATGTGTATCAGCTTCACGGCGTGTTAGGCCAAAAATAATCTTACCCATCTTAACCTAACCTAATCTAGTTTAACTAAGAATTGTGAGTCATCATTTGAGATTTTGCCTGCTTACGTATGATAATCAATCAGTGTTTTAGGATTTAAGCAAAAAAAAAAAAATTACCTGGCTCTACATTTTGATCGATCCTTTGCAGTTATGATACACACTTCCAATTTTGCCCTAGCAAATTTCATCTATTTTCATATGTAAATTACATCGTTTGATTGATTGCTACAGCCATTTTCATATGATTCTTGATTTTTTTTGACACAACTCTACAACTCTTTTACATGTTATTCACACCCATCAAAACTAAACCTAACCTAACCTTATGTATGGTATTCAGTCATTGATATATACATATGAAGCCCTGAACACGACTCTAAATATCACTTTAACATATATGATATTTATTTCGTTGGCACTCTCGACCCATATTACTTTGCAGAAAGACCACATTTTCAAACTTAGATGGATTGAATGTTGCAAGTATATCATATATGTATCCAGTTTCATACTAACGGACACAAGGTTTCACACTATGTTTTCTTATTTTACATCACTTTCTCCTGAGTTGCCTTTTCTTAGCGATTATTTTCGGATTCATGACGATGATTTCGTTTCAGATGTAGTCACACATTACTGGAGGCTTTTTTGTTTATTCTATTTTATTTCGATTTGGCAAAGATTACAGACCCTCATAACCCCATTTCTTTCGAAATAACGGTCTCTCAAGCTATACCCCATCCTTCCATAACAGAATCACAACGTTGACTGAGCAAGATCTGATCGGACTCTGATTTATATCCTAGCAATCTGTAACACATCTAGATCATTTACCCCGGGACGGCATCGTTTCACGCCTTGAAACATATTCATCTACCGATTTCGACAATTCGATGTTACCTCCAACTGACACGATGTTTGCAATTCATTGTTTAACCTTTGAGTTTATGATATCCTAAACATTTCATTGAGAACTTATATAGTTTTATTAGTATTTATTAGTATTAATAATATTCCTATTAGCGTACAGAGTGAATTCGGGCTTCGAACCCTGGTATCCATACACCGTACTCCAACGCCTTATTCCCGAAGTCATGAGGGCATAGAAGTAGTGTATCATTGTGTTGAGGTCATTCTCATACTCGATGCACTGCCCGCCCGGCTCTTGCAACGATTTTAGGGACAAGTTTCTTCGTACATTTTAGGGCATCTCATCCGTCCGCCACAGTAACCTCGTGAATATTAGATAAAACGTGATACTGTTTTCTTTTATAGAGCGGTTCACAGCCCTTCACAATATAAGTACAGTTTATATAAACGTGCAAAGTGGATTAGGGGGTTCGAACCCTGGTATCCATGCACCGTACTCTAACGCCTTATCCCCGAAGCCACGAGGACTTAAAAGATGTGTAGCATTGAGTTGAGGTCATTCACACACCCGATGCATTACCCGCCACGCTCTGGCAACGATTTCATGGATAAGTGTCTTCGTACAATTTAGGTCAGCTCATTCATTTGTCCGCCACATTACCTCATGAATATTAGATAGAACGGGTTACCGTTTTCTTTTATACAGCGGTTCACAACCCGACACAGTATAAGTGCAGTTCATGTAAACGAACAAATGGAATTCGGGGGTTCAAACCCTATTATCCATGCACCGTATTCCAACGCCTTATTCCCGAAGTCAAGAGGGCATAAAACTAGTGAATCGATGAGCTGAGGTCAATCGCATACCCGACGCACTAGCTGCACGGCTCCGGCAGCGATTTGAAGGATAATTGTCTTCGTTCATTTTAGGGCAGCTCATCTGTGAGCCTCAGTTATTCCATGAATGTTAGATAGAACGAGATACCTTTTTCTTTTATAGAGCGTTTCACAGCCTATCCCAGTATAAGTGCAGTTCATGAAACTTACAAAGTAAATTCTGGGGCTTGAACCCTAGTAACCATGCAACTTACTCCAACGCCCTATCCCGGAAGCCATGAGGGCATAAAAGAAGTGTGTCATTGAGTTGAGGTGATTCTCACACTCGATGTACTACCCGCCCGGCTCTAACAATGATTTTGAGGATTATTGTTTTCGTACATGTTAAGGAAGCCTATCCGTCCGACGCAGTTAGCTCGTGAATATTAGATAGAACGAGTTACCTGTTTCCTTCATAGAGCGGATCGCACACGTTGCACTACCCGCCCGGCTCTGACAACGATTTTGGGGATAAGTGTCTTCGCACAGTTTAGAGGATATCATCCGTCCGCCACATTACCCCATGAATATTAGCTAGAGCAAGATTGCGTTTTCTTTTTTGAAGCGGTTCACTGCCCGCCACAGTATAAGTGCAGTTCATTTAAACGAACAAAGGGTATTCGGGGGTTCAAACCCTGGTATCCATGCACCGTACTCCAACGCCTTATTCCCGAAGTCAAGAGGGCATATAAGTAGTGAATCCATGAGTTGAGGTCATTCTCACACTCGATGCACTACATGCCCGGCTCTGGTAGCGATTTAAAGGTTAAGTGTCTTCGTACATTTTAGGGCAGCTCATCTGTCCGACTCAGTTATTCCATGAATAATAGATAGAACGAGATACTATTTTCATTTATAGAGCGGTTCACAGCCCGTCGCAGTATAAGTGCAGTTCATATAAACGTAAAAAGATAATTCGGGGGTTCGAACCCTGGTAACCATGCAAATTACTTCAACGCCCTATCCCGGAAGCCATGAGGGCATAAAAGAAGTGTATCATTGAGTTGAGGTAATTCTCACACTTGATGCACTACTCCCCCAGCTCTAACAACGATTCTGAGGATTACTGTTACCATAAATTTCAAGGCAGCTCATCCGTCCGACGCAGTTACCCCATGTGTATTAGATAGAACGGGATACCGTTTTCTTTTATAGAGCGGTTCACAACCCGCCAGAGTATAAGTGCAGTTCATAAACACGCACAGAGTGAATTCGGGGGTTCGAGCCCTGGTCTCCATGCACCGCACTCCAACGCCTGATATACGAAGTCATGATGGATTAATGTAGTGTATCATTGAGTTGAGTCATTCTCACACTTGGTGCACTTCTCGCCCGGCTCTAACAACGATTTTAAGGATGAGTGTTAACGTACATTTTTGGGCAGCTCATCCGTCCGCCGCAGTTACCCAATGAATATTAGATATAACGCGATTCCGTTTTTTTATAGAGCGATTCACAGCCCGACCTAGTATAAGTGCAGTTCGTGAAAACGTACAAAGGGAATTGGGGGGTTCGAACCCTGGTCTCCATGCATCGTACTTTAACGCCTTATCCCAGAAGCCATGAGGGCAAAAAAAGTAGTATCATTGAGTTGAGGTTATTCTCAGACTCGATGCCATACCCGCCCGACTCTGGCAACGATTTTAAGGATGAGTGTCTTCGTTCATTTTGGGCAGCTTATCCGTTCGTCACAGTTACCCCATGAATATTAGAAAGAACGAGATACCGTTTTATTTGATAGAGCGGTTAATAGTCCGCCACATAATAATTGCAGTTCATATAAACGTACGAAGTGAATTTGGCGGTTCAAATCATGGTATCCGTGCACCTTACAACAACGCCTTATCCCCGAAGCCAAGTGGACATAAATGTAGTGTATCATTGAGTTGAGGTCATTCTCACACTCGATGCACTACCCGCCCGGCTCTAACAACGATTTTAAGAATTAGTATTTTCGTACATTTTAAAACAGCTCATACGTTCTCCGCAGTTACCCCACGAATATTAGATAGAACGAGTTACAATTTTCTTTTATAGATCGGATGACAGCCCGCCACAGTATGAGTGCAGTTTATATACACATACAAAGGGAATTCGGGGGTTCGAACCCTGGGATCCATGGACCGTACTCCAAGGCTATCTTCCGGAAGCTATGAGGGCATAGAAGGAGTGTATCATTGAGTTGAGGTCATTCTTACACTCGATAAACTACCCGCCCGGCTCTTGCAACGATTTAAATAAGTATCTTCGTATATTTTAGGGCAGCTCATTCATCTGCCACAGGTACCCCATGAATATTAGATAGAACGAGATACCGTTTCGCTTTATAGAGCGGTTCACAGCCCGCCACAGTATAAGTGCAGTTCATATAAACGTACAAAGTGAATTTTGGGGTTAGAAACCTGGTATCCATGCACCGTACTCCAACGCCTTATCCCCGAAGTCATGAGGGCATAAAAGTTGTGTATCATTGAGTCGAGGTCATTCACACACTCGATGCATTACCCGCCAAGCTCTGGCCACGATTTTAAGGATAAGTGTCTTCGTACAATTTAGGGCAGCTCATCCGTTTTCCACAGTTACCCCATGAATATTAAATAGAACGAAATATCGTTTTCTTTTATAGAGTGGTTCACAGCTCACCAAAGTATAAGTGCAGTTCAAAGAAACGTACAAAGTGAATTCGGGGTTCAAACTCTGGTCTCCATGCATCGAACTCCAACGCCTTTTTCCTGAAGCGATGAGGGCATAGAAGTAATGTAGCGTTGAGTTGAGGTCAATCGCTCAATCGATGCACTAGCCGCCCGGCTCTGGCAACGATTTTAAAGATAAGTGTCTTCGTATATTTTAGGGCAGCTCATCCGTCCGCCAGTTACCCCATGAATATTAGATCGAACGAGATCCCGTTTTCTTTTATAGAGCGGTTCACAGCCCGCCACCGTATAAATGTAGTTCATAGTAACGTACCAAGTAAATTCGGCGGTTAAAATCATGGCATCCATGCATCGTACTCCAACGCCTTTTCCCCGAAGCCATGAGGGCATAAAAGAATTGTTTCATTGAGTTGAGGTAATTCTCACTCTCGAAGCTACCCGCACGGCTCTGGCAACGATTTTAAGGATAAGTGTCCTCGTACATTTTAGGGTAGCTCATCCGTCCGTAACAGTTACCCAATGAATATTAGATAGAACGAGTTACCGTTTTCTTGTATAGAGCGGTTCACAGCCCGTCTCTGTATAAGTGCAGTTTACATAAACGTACAAAGGGATTTCGAGGGTTCGAACCCTGGTATCCATGCACCGTACTCCACCGTATTATCTCCGATGCCATGAGGGCATAAACGTTGAGTATCATAGAGTTGAGGTAATTCACACACTCGATGCACTACCCGCCCGGCTCTGGCATCGATTTTAAGGATACAGTACGTGTCTTCGTACATTTTAGGGCAGCTCATCCGTCCACTACAGTTACCCCATGTATATTATTGATGTTCGTACCACCTTCACAAGCCGATGGTCAAGCGGTAAGAAATAGCACTGTGACGACTTTAGAATTTCCACTACAAAAACTGACATATTCATACAATCATCACAAATATCAGAGCGAAGCCTAGTAGTACCGCTAGCTGTGGTATAAAGCAGCTCAGAAGAGGTTCTGCGTGCTGAAGCTCAGCGTCGGGTGAGGACTATAAAAAGTCGGTTGTAATATATTCACTAGAACATATTCACATAAAAACCTTTCAATTTAACACTGTAAAGGATTTGCATCTTTTCATTTTTTTTACAACCGCTTTTCCGCTTCATCACACAGGCCGAAAACATGAGGATCTTCATTCAAATCTCTGTTCATCAGTCAATTATAGCCACATCTCTGGTAGATTAAAACAAATTGTGATCGCGGTTGGTATGAAATTATTCATGAGCTACAAATGGAAATTAAATGTGGAAAATTTGAACAATTTAATTTGTTGATCATGTTACACATAATGAGAGGAATAAGTTTGAAATATTATGTTGTAAATCAGCCTTCATACGTTCATATGTCGTTAGCTAAAACTCGCCCCAACACTAATAAGTGCAACATAAGTAAGTGATAGCATCTTGTTCTGAGAAAGTACAGTTGCAAAAAGAAATAATTTATTTCTAAGTTCGCGTTCGTGCGCTGCACCTTGTTGCAATATTTTTCCACCAAGTTTATTATCATTCGTTAACATCTTATCGTCTAGTACCGGGCTTGTTGTCTCGGGCTTCTTGTATCGTACTGTTGTGTGATATTAAACATTTCCTAGAAGAGTTTTATGCCTGAATTTATCAGATATTGAATGGGAATTCCATTACACTTTTATGTCACTCTAAATGTACATATCATGAACTGCTACACAGTTTGCATTGAAAACCATGCAAAAAATAACCTCCGCCAACTGTCAATGTTCTGTCGCTATACATTCGTTAAACCTGAAATAAAAAATATCCGTTTGAGATCTCACCAAATTGGAAATTTAACAGAGGCCAATTATTTCTGTATAGTTTTGTGATACGTAAACGTAAATCTGAACTAATAATGCCACATTTATATAATTCGTTCTCCATTATCCTTAATCAATCAAATTCGTATTCTTTGATTGTACATTCTTACTAAGTTCTGTCAGTCTTTCAGCTTGGGTTTTAAATGGTGACTGACGCTGGCAATATTTATTAAGGTGATTATGCTCAGGAGAATGTTTAGAAATGCAAAGCGTACCAAACCATGTGAATAAAACAACATCCAACCAATTAATTCCACTAACGTAATACTAAGTTATGAAGAAACATTTATGAAATCAGAAGGTCTCTGTATTAAACCTCCTCCGTATTGTGCATGAGCAGTATAATCTCTATCAGTGGTCAAGTCCACGTGCGTCTGTAGTGTTGAGGCCAGTGTTCAACTGCTGACAGATGGTGCCAATGCCTCTGTATCAGTGGTCGAGTCCACGTGCGTCTGTGATGTTGAGGCCGGTGTTCAACTGCTGAGAGATGGTGCCAATGCCTCTGTATCAGTGGTCGAGTCCACGTGCGTCTGTAGTGTTGAGGCCGGTGTTCAACTGCTGAGAGATGGTGCCAATGCCTCTGTATCAGTGGTTGAGTCCACGTGCACCTGTAGTGTTGAGGCCGGTGTTCAACAGCTGGGAAATGGTGCCAATGCCTCTGTATCAGTGGTTGAGTCCACGTGCGTCTGTAGTGTTGAGGCCCGTGTTAAACTGCTGACAGATGGTGCCAATGCCCCTGTATCAGTGATCGAGTCCACGTGCGTCTGTAGTGTTGAGGCCCGTGTTCAACTGCTGACAGATGGTGCCAATGCCTCTGTATCAGTGGTCGAGTCCACGTGCGTCTGTAGTGTTGAGGCCCGTGTTAAACTGCTGACAGATGGTGCCAATGCTTCTGTATCAGTGGTCGAGTCCACGTGCGTCTGTAGTGTTGAGGCCCGTATTCAAATGCTGACAGATGGTGCCAATGCCTCTGTATCAGTGGTCGAGTCCACGTGCGTCTGTAGTGTTGAGGCCCGTGTTAAACTGCTGACAGATGGTGCCAATGCCTCTGTATCAGTGGTCGAGTCCACGTGCGTCTGTAGTGTTGAGGCCGGTGTTCAAATGCTGACAGATGGTGCCAATGCCTCTCTATCAGTGGTCGAGTCCACGTGCGTCTGTAGTGTTGATGCCCGTGTTCAACTGCTGACAGATGGTGCCAATGCCTCTGTATCAGTGGTCGAGTCCACGTGCGTCTGTAGTGTTGAGGCCGGTGTTCAACTGCTGACAGATGGTGCCAATGCCTCTGTATCAGTGGTCGAGTCCACGTGCGTCTGTGGTGTTGAGGCCGGTGTTCAAGTGCTGACAGATGGTGCCAATGCTCATGAATCAATCGGATTTGTATTGTTGAAAATCATCATTAAAATCTAGCGAATACAACAGTTTTATTTGCGACGCACCAAGAAACACTTGCTTGCTTCTTGTATAATTATAAACGTTCATATCATTCAATGTGACAGTATTCATGTTATATATGGTAAACTTTAACAAATATGTACATCGAAGACATGGTATGCCCTTGTCTTGCATGCACTGAAATGCCCGGGTGTCTCTCCATGTGGAACTTTCGGCTGCTCAGGATTAGACAACGGTACATTTTTAATAGTATTCGTATTTTTTTTAGGTATATTGAGGTGAATGCATCGATTTTTCGAATCACGAAATGTTGAAAGCAATTACAATGATGAGGCGGTCAATACGCTTAGTTACTAATCTATAAATGTTATCGAACACCAAGCAAGTTCCTGAAACCACGGGGTGGTGTTTTGCTCCTAACTTCAGTTATGAATCTATGATTAACCTTCAATATTTTCTCGTCAGCCTATTCAGTTATAAGCTGATAGCTATAATTCGAACATTCTGTACAGGCACTCCGAACAATCTGTACAGGCACTTCGAACATTCTGTACAGGCACTTCGAACATTCTGTACAGACGCTTCGAACATTCTGTCCAGGCTCTTCGAACATTCCGTACAGACGCTTTGAACATTCTGTACAGGCACTACGAACATTCTGTACAGACACTTCGAACATTCTGCACAGACGCTTCGAACATTCTGTACAGGCTCTTCAAACATTCTGTACAGACGCTTTGAACATTCTGTACAGGCACTACGAACATTCTGTACAGACACTTCGAACATTCTGTACCGGCACTTCGAACATTCTGTACAGGCACTTCGAACATTCTGTACAGGCACTTCGAACATTCTGTACAGGCACTTCGAACACTCTGTACAGGCACTTCGATCATTCTGTACAGGCACTTCGAACATTCTGTACAGACCCTTCGAACCTTCTGTACAGCCACTTCAAACATTCTGTACAAGCACTTCGAACATTCTGTACAGCACTTCGAACATTCTATACAGGCACTTCGAACATCCTGTACAGGCACATCGAAAATTTTGTACAGTCACTTCTAACATTCTGTGCAGGCACTTCGCAAATTCTGTTCAGCAACTTCTAACATTCTGTACAGCACTTCGAACATTCTGTACAGACACTTCGAACATTCTGTGCAGGCAATTCGAACATTCTGTACAGGCACTTCCGAACATTCTGTACAGCCCTTTCAAACATTCCGTATAGGCACTTCGAACATTCTTCACAGGCACTTCGAACATTCTGTACAGGCACTTCGAACATTCTGTACAGGAATTTCGAACATTCTGTTCAGGCACTTCGAACATTCTGTACAGGCACTTCAAACATTCTGTACAGGCACTTTGAACATTCTGTACAGGCATTTCGAACATTCTGTACAAGCACTTTGAACATTCTGTACAGGCATTTCTAACATTCTGTACAGGCACTTCTAACATACTGTATAGGCACTTCGAAAATTCTGTACAGACACCTCGAATATTCTTCACAGGCCCTTCGAACATTCTGTAGAGGCACTTTGAACATTTTGCATAGGCACTTCGAACATTCGGTACAAGCATTTCGAACATTGTGTACAGGCACTTCTAACGTTCTGTATAGGAACTTCGAACATTCTGTGCAGGCACTTCGAACATTCTCCACAGGCACTTCGAAAATCCTGTATGGGCACTTCGAACATTCTTTACAGGCACTTCGAACATTCTGTACAGGCACTTCGAACATTCTGTACAGGCCCTTCGAACATTCCATATAGGCACTTCGAACATTTTGTACTGGCACTTCGAATGTTTTGCACAGGCACTGCGAACATTCTGTACAGGTACTTCAAACATTCTTAATAGGCACTTCGAACATTCTGTACAGGCACTTTGAACTTCCTGTACAGGCACTTCGAACATTCTGTATAGGCACTTCGAACATTTTGTACAGGCACTTCGAACATTCTGTACAGCCACTTCGAACATTCTGTACAGCCACTTCTAACATTCTGTACAGCCACTTCTAACATTCTGTACAGGCACTTCGAACATTCTGTACAGCCAATGGTCAATGTGCACTGAACAGGTCATCGAATTTCAAAACCCGACTAGCCCATTGCTAACGTTTCTCATTCACGTTAAAACAGAACTCAAACTACATTCAGGTACTAAGTGATGCTGAAATAATCATTTCATTGGCGATGTGTGGTTCAACACCTTTCACGACAAGAGAATCCTGCACATCAATACGGATCAATCCGTTATATCCGACAACAACAACATATATTCAAAATGAGTTCAAAAAAATATTATGAGAAAACGCCCGTCTGGCAATAAATACTTATTGTCACTGTTCGAACCTATATAATAAATAAACAAAAATGAATAATAACTTAATTTCGACCCAGATTGAAATATGATATTATTATTGCGACCGTTATTTGTACATGAAATTTGAATAGACGGCATGGTTTCTCCCTGCTGCATTAAGCATTAAATTCGAGCAATCCACCTGGAACTAACCTAATTTGTTCATAGTATCCGTGGTACGGCTATTATTATTGTATGTATGTGTATGTATGTATTTGCATACAGCCCTTTCCCCCTAATTAGGAGGGTGACTAAGTGAGGCTGACACAAAACTACCATCAGCCTCTGGCCGTGCCCAGAGGCTGACACTGCAGTCGGACACGTTAACCACTCGACCACGGCGAGGGGTTCGCGAAATGTCTTTATGAGCTGTGGCTTTGCATTTGTTACAGAACAGATAACTTTGCAGAAACACACAATTTGAACTACAATCATTCAAGCCCTTCTTGATTTCGGGCTTTGCAAATTATTGCCACTTTGGTGTCATTTGTTAAGCAATTATATATGTAATAAAATAACTTTCACAGTGTCTTTACGATATTGCTGGCTAAATAACTGTGCCGAAAAAAGACTTCCCTGCTCCACGATGATGTCCGTTGCGTCTAACCTGTGGCTCGCAGTCGGCTGGCACACCTGTCGAGCAACATGTTTGAATCATTTCGAAACACACAGGTTATTTCTTTGTGTTTCATGTCAATAGTTTCATATATTTTTAACCATAGCAAAGCATGACCGGAAGGTATAGTCTCAGGCTGTTGAAAATACATGCTGAAGATCCTAATTATGATTTTTCACAAATATTTATTCAACTAAAATTACGATGTTTGGAGGTGGTGAACCAACTCATAAGCAGGTTCCCCTCGAGAAACTTTGAGACCCGCTTGAGGCCCCTCTGAACCCTGGTACCCCTGCTTCCTCCTACCCACGCTGTGAACCCCATGCACAGATAAATGTATATATGTGAAATTCTTGAGTAGAACAATTAATCATTACAGTCTGCGGATTAGTGGCACAGAGGGCGAGGGTCGCGTCGATGCTGGTCGAGGTGCGTCAATATCAGTCAAAACATGTTGAGGCGAGTCGAGTTGGTCGCTACGAGCAGAGACTGGCCGAAATGATTTGTGACAACCGAGATGAGCTGAGACGAGGGATCTCGGGGGACCCGGGAAGACCCGGGGGACTTGGGTCACCCTCCGGAATTCATCGGGCTCCTGTGGTACCCAAGGGACCTATGCCCCTTCCACCCTATCCCCTTAAACAATAAATGCGAATTCAATAATCTGAGCAGTTTTTCTGCCCATGACGAACCTTCCCTTACTTTTTTCTTCACGATCCACCATTTTGTATTATATAATAATGATGTTGTATTTGTGCGGGAGTTCCTCTTTGTGATTTTGTGAATGGGTGTCTTTTCTTCAGTCTGTGCTCGCTTGCGCGTGCACGGACCAGATGTAGTTTCTGGGGCTGACCTGAACTGTGTAGCTATAAAACCTTGTGACGCGTTGCGGTTTGAGTTGATCTAATCCGTGAAATCATAGACCATGTACCAATTTTGACGATACTATCTATGCGCACTGGCGCGCGTGCATATAACTCTTGGAGTTCTGAGTGGTTGGAGGTGAGGATTCGTTTCGTCTCAGTCTTGATCTTACGTGAATAAATAAATTGCACCTTTACTATACTAGCCCGCGTAGCTGTAAACATTGTGTTGCGTTGCTGTCGGAGCTGACTTTGTCCGTGTAGTCGTAAATCTTGTACCAGTCTCAACGGTGATACATGTGCACACTAGCGTGCTTACATGTTACTCTTGAAGTTCTAAATGATTGGAGGCACGGATTCATTTCGTCTGAGTCTTACCTGAATAAATGAAGTGTACTATAATCGACCTAGACCGCGTAGCTTTCTAGGTCGTATTGCGTTGCTGTCGAGATGACTTTATTTGTGTAGCCGTAAACCTTGTACCAGTCTCGATGATGCTACTTGTACGCACTGGCGTGCGTACATATTACTCTTGAAGTTCTAAATGATTAGAAGCTAAGATCCATTTCGTCTTAGCGTTTTTCTTGTGAGCACCAGCGTGCGTCTGACATTGCTGAAATTTTCAACTTTTTCTAACTTATACAGCGTTGTTTTTTCTCGCACACTGAGGCGTGCAAGCCTACTGCAATCCATGATCATCGAGCCTATTATAACTCGCGTTGAGGCTCTGGTGGAGGTGAGGATCAAATCAAATCAAATCAAATCCAATCATAAGCAGGTCTATCTCTTAATGCGATGTTGGTAGCAGGAAATGACACTCTAAATTATCATGAAATAATCCCTGATGCTTCACAAGGCGTTCTCATCGGCCATTGAGTTTGAATGCGCGTGTCCCAGTTTCAATTGTGGTGGTAACTGATGAAATACTTTTTCAGTGAATATTTTTCAGTTCAATTCCCGGTGGTGGTCCTAACACGTCGAATCGTCTGGAGAAATGTCTACTTCAGTTTGCTGGGTTGCTGTACTGGCATATCAGTGCATTTGCCCCTGTCTCCCAGTAGGTGCATTCTATAGCCCATTTGCCGTTGACGTCACCAGCAATGCACTGGTTTGGTGGGTTGTCTGGAATCGTTTGAACGCCGCGAAGCATAGTCACATCGACTGTTTGCCCAGCGCCAGTCACTATCACTCCTGCGTTGCCAGTCCGTTTCATATCGAAGACGATGCGCCCTTGAGAGTAGACGACGTTGACGTCAAAGGCGTTAGCAGGGTTTTGTATGAGCTGGTGTCCCATTGCCTTGCAAGTAGAGTAGTGTTGTCTAGAAAGTAGAGAGAATATGGAATCAGTAAAAGAAGGCTGAGTAGGAAAAAATATTTGGGACACCAAGCACTGCAAATTTGTGACAGTATTGCCAATAATGATTGAAAGGACACACCGTTTTTTTTATTGCACTTTTGAAACGAAAAGATTGTTTTGAAACTTGCACAGCATGTGTATATTGCCGAAACGATGAGATTTTTTCCCCTACAATATAAACTCAGTATTTTTAGCCGGAAAATCCACCAAGGAACGAGCAAAAAGGAGGTCCGGCTTAGGTCAAGCTATTCTCGTGCTTTACGGGTGCGTTGCTGGCCGTTTGAGGGGCAAAAACATTCTCTACAATTCCTTTTCTTTCGTATTTTGATTTTGGTCTCAAAAAAATTGAAAACGAAAGTCATCCATACAATTTTCGAGCACTGTTTCAAGTTCATTTTTTTTTTGCAATACATTGGATTCTTAAATCCGAATAAGGTGAAAAATACCTAGATAAAAGTTTCTTCACGCTCTGAAATCTGTGTGATTCATAATTCTCATCAACGCAGTATGTAGGTATTATTTAAAGACGATAACAGTTTTTTATATGATAGAAGGACTATGTTAAAAAATACTGTCCTAATTGTTATGAAATTTGAGGGTAAAAATAGTTTTGCTTAAGACTGCCTTCGACGGCCGTTTCACAGGCATATGGCTGGTTAGAGGCACGCAATAAATCAGAAAGTTTTCCATTAAAGAAAATTCTTCCGAATTCGGATTGATGTTAGGTAAAATATTTAAATGACCAAATGTTGCAGATAGAAAAATCGCACTTTTAAAAATATATTTAAAATTCGATCTTGCTCGATAATTAGGGTAACTAAAAAAATCTATTTTCAGGCACCATTGAATTGCAAAGAAGGTTTTCACAATTCGCATGACAAGACGTACAGATCCTTCGCGAACATTTTTGTTATTATTCCTAATATTTTGAAACTCGTACGGTAAGTGAAGCATACCCAAACGTTATCATTTTGAATTTACGTTTTCTACATATTTTTGGGGTCATTTTTTAAATCTTTGATTTTGAAAGGGGAGTGGGTTGAAAGAAGGCGTTTTTCATTGTGCATTCTTTTATCCCTAATATGTGGTTAGTAAAACTAGAACACGATCTTTTCAAACCCTTTTGATCAATCCGAAAGCAAAAAAAAAAGACCATAACGTTAATGTATTCAATATATGTTCACTGTACAATATACATTCAATATTCATTGTGAAACAGCTGTCAACAAATCAATATATACGTGCGCTACGGCAAAGAGGTTGTCCGAACAATAGCTCCCTACTACTCTATTCAGAGATGGATGCTTCGATTTTGTCCTCATATCATCAATCAATTCAGAGGACAGTCCACCAAGAGAACATACGTTTGGTGGGATATTCTTCTTCGGATGTGATAGGCATGAGTCTATTTATTAAAATGAAGCAGTTCATTCATGATAGGATACTCGGGTTCCCTTTGAAAGAAGATCAGATTTCTAATATAATTATTATTTGCATCTGACATACGCAGTTCAGCAGAATGTGGACTTAATACCGGCGTATAATGACAATTTGTACGAAATTCTCAGAGGAACAAGTCATGATTTTGTTTTTGTTATGAGGGATTCAAATTGTCACCCAGGCACAGAACATTTACTGAATAGCAGATACATCTGGTAGATAATAAGCTGAAGTTTTTAGATGTTGCACTGTTACCCTACAATACAAATACTTGTGTTAATAACAACGAGAGAACAGTAACATTGCTGAATCACTTTTCCCTTACCTCAGCAATAGCTGACAATGATACGCCGGTGTTTGAAAAGGATCGCACACCTCTGCTAGATCATTGCTGCTCCCCACAGAACTTATTACATTCTCTCCCTTCAATCAATGACATAGAAAATACTAAGATTTTCAACAGCTAAGTACCTTTCCCTAGAGCTGTTGCAGATACGTGCAGCAGCTGACTGAGACAAATCAGACGAACCCTATGGGTGTATATGATGGGCTTCTGTGATGGCTGGATGGGATGCGTTTGTAATGAAAACACCACGCGGAAAGCAGTGGGCACCGGGGTGTAACTGGCATGATGCTGACTTATATGAGGCTATCAATGCAACTTATGTGCAATAACAAGCTGCTGGACAACTCCGAGGAAGCCACAAATACAACAAGAGGAAATAGAATGTATAATACATGCATGTATGAGTTGCGCTACTATAAGAATCAAGAGGATGATTTACTTGCCGCTAGCTTCTCCAAAAAATGGTTAGTGGGCGGATGCTTGATTTCGGAAGGAGCTGAAAAATCTGCCTCGTCTCTAGTTAAAGTGCCTCGTTTCTAGTTAACGAGGCACTCAATCGGGCTAATGATGATAACGTTTATATGCAGATGCTTATGTTTGCGGGCATAACTAAAAAATATAAAGCTGTAGTTAAGGATGGTATACAAGCGGAAGTAATCACGTATTGTCCAGTTCAACTATGTCACGTCATCTTTATTTTTTTCTAGCTGCCTTAAGTTTAAATAACTTTCTAAATCACTAATGAATGTTATCGTTAAAAAAAAAAAATTGAACACAAAATATTCGACCGACGAAGGTAACTACAGGCCAATAAAAGTTGCCGCTGCTGCATCAAAGTTATTTGAAATAGTTATTCTAAACATTCTTTGCTAGTTTCAAATGACCACACCCAATAAATTTAGGAGTAGGGAATTGGTGAAATCTCAGTATAGTCCCAGTCAGAATAGAGAACTTGCAAGGCCATACGCCTGACCCACTATTTCGTTCAGAATCACTTTTGGCGAAAAAAAAAATCTGAGAGCGTGGAAAAACTATAAATGGTAATGTTAGTTATTTCGCCCAAGATGGTCATCACAAACGATTCACGATAAGATCAAGTACCAACAAAGAAGAACTATGCTATGTATATTCAGAAACTGATTTGAAGGAGGGCCTGAATGAACCCAGTGTGACAGAAGGCACCTCAATGGCACGGCATAGCATAGTTCGAGATTCTACTTAGCACTGAGGTAGAAAAATATTACAGCGAGAGACAGTCCACGATGAGCATAGGAAGAGGACCGGGAAACGACGTCACTCAAAGAACGAATGGAAACATCTAACACGGAACCTGAACGAACAAAACAATGAGAAATAACTCGTACAAATGCCGAGGCAAAACCCTGACCGAAGAACTTGTTCGGGCAGCAGAAGTATTTAAGATAGTGAATAGACCGACTCAATGCAGAGGAAAAATGAAAGTTTTACTAGGAAACGTAAAGTCACTAGTGCTCAGATGGTTCTTTTTCAAGCTCTAATGAAAACGAACGCATGTGACATTTTTGGCGACATTGAATCGTGTCTGGAAATGAATGACTGAAATTTCCAGGCGGGAAAAGGTCTGCAAGTTGTCAGGACCGGATGCTCTGCGTCCGAAAATGTTACGGAACCTCTTCGAAAACTTCGGCAATCCACGCACGGAGGTCTTTGACAAGTCCACGACTGCTAAAATTATACTAGAGGGTTGGAAAACAACAAACACCATGCATAGCCACGTTCAAGAAGGGCAGTAGGTAGAGCCAGGGAACTACAGACTAATCCGTTTCACATATATGCCGGCAAAACCTAAGGAAGTATGATAATAATATGGATAACACGTTAGTTAGCTCGGGGGAAACCACATCATCAAGTATATCAAGGACTGCTTCATTAGCAATCTTAGCTGCATGAGCAATCTCCTGTACTTTTATAATAAGGTCACCAAGATATACGACGAAACAAAAACTGTCGACTTAATTTTTCTTGCCTTTAAAAAAACGTTTGAAAAGGTCCCCTATGAACGCTTTCTCACAAAAAGGGAAAGCGTACGGTATAACCGGAAACGGTGCCAGGTGGCTCCGAAATTGGCTCACGGGCCGCAAGAAACGGGTCTGTGATGGCTAAGGGTGGGCTACGGTAACATCTGAAGTGCTCCAGAGAAGTGATCTTGGGCCCCTCCTCTTTATAATCACATAACGGCTCGACACCGGCCACGTTATCAAGTTCACAGCCATCTCATATACTCAAAACTATGCCATAAAGCGAACTGTGAGCAAGATCGCATCTTAATGAACTAGTGGATTGGTCTGAAAAGTGACATATGAACTTTAATATTGAGAAAGCATCGTTATGAACAGTGAAACATAATACATATTCTGATTACGTGATGTCATTCCAGCATATGACTGAAGTCGACCAACGACGAGATCTTGGAAAATTCATCACTAAAGATCTCACGTGGAAGAACTGAGTGGAAGCTAGCGACAAGACATGCGATAGAGTCCATGAATATTTCCAAGATAGGACGTGTTCAGTACCGAGATGAAAAAAAAAGACTCCGGAACTGTGAAACAAGACTTACTCGAAACAGATCGGCGATCTTAAACTGATAGCGCTTGAAATGAGACTTGGAGGTCAGCTAATAGATACCTTCCAATACTTAAATGGGCATACTCGAGCTACAGATTATAACCCGAGGTATAGAATAATGGAGAAAACGGCAGCTCAAACCATTCAGAACATCAGCTGCCAAAAACGTATTTCCAATACAGATCCCAATATTTTGGAGCCACATTACCACATGAGTAGTTAATAATAATGTCAACACATTTAAAACCGCCTCGGCGACACTGTGAGACAATATCACTCCCTTACTCAGAAAATGTGGTGGAAGTAGTATTGCGCTGAAAATGGTAACAAATTTCGTTGGAGCCTACAGCTGCCTGTTGCACACGAATTATGGGCACCACATCCAGGCTGGGCTAGTTGCACTGCAAAGTCGTATTTAAAGTATTGCTAGAATGTACTATTCAGCCTGACTCAGGCTTACGACTATACTGTACCACTAGATACTTGACTATACATTTCGATCAGAATCACTACTGGAAAAAATACGGAAGCCGTATGAAAACGATGAAAAGTAAAACAGACGATATTTTAGTTTCGGGATGGATGAAACGAAGAAAATTAATAGAATAGAATATTGCCTACCAAGAAGACTTACACTTACACAGAAACTGTGATTTAAGTGAGACTTGACCGTTTCACCGTAATGGAAGACTCTTTAATGCACGTGCTGTCACATCTCGGCATTCTGTTCAGCACAGAGGTGGATAAACAGTTCAACAGAAGGTATCAAACTACAAAGGGCCGCAAAACGATCACGTGAAAGAGGCAAACGAAACCCCAGAAACAGGTGTGATGGTAGTTAATTTATCTGCGCAACGCGAATGAGCGATTTGGTAAATGTAATAGTTAGGATATATCTAATCACTTTGGGTGTCCGACTTAGCCCCTATGTAACTAATCACTTTTGGGCTAAGTTGATTACTTTCGGGGCAAGTTAATTACTTCTGGGGACCAAAGCTTATTGTGAGTCAGATAACAGGCCAATGAGGCTTACGGCTAGCTTACGGCTGGCTCACGGCTGGCTTACAGCTGGCTTACAGCTGGATTACGGCTGGCTTACGGTTGGTTTACGGCTGGCTTACGTCTGGCGTACGGGTAGGCTAACGTGTGACTCATTCGGACGGACGGACGGACAGCTTTCGGACCTTTCTTTCGAATATTTATTTGTGATGATTGTGTCTTTACGTACACATGTATTTATTTTATTATGGTGTTTATTTTATGTATTTACGTTTTCATTCGTTAGATGATTGTATTGGGAAACGTTTGGTTCCTTTCTGTTATTCATTTTATATGTATTCGGTTTTGGTAGGAATATGCCTTCATCTTGTTTTGGAGAGTGGTGGGGGTGTCGGGATCCTTTAGGCAAAAAATGTTCAGTCATGAGTTTTGCTGAACACTGTTTTATGTCATATCAGTCTTTTCACGGTTGATTTGCCAATATTTTCATGCTTGAATGTTTGTATAATTATATATTTATGTCTGGATTATATTTCTAAATCTTTTTATGTGTATATTATGTTTGTATTCTTATCTAGTTGGTGTATAATTGACTCATTCAGTAGCTGCTTGGTGCGTTCGGCCCTGCTTGGTACCTGGTACCAGCTTGATGTGTGGATTTTTGGTAAATGTTTTGTGTTTTAAATCTGTTTTTTCTCAT
>SDVV010004966.1:0-19646 GCA_016164225.1 Gammarus roeselii | reverse complement strand
TTTTACCCTGTTTCGGACTGAGTTGGGGAATAATTCAATCAGATTTCTATATACTATTGCGTGTTCGTTAATTGTTCTGTTGGTTACATGCTTTTTTTTCTATCGTACATCATGGATTTTAATTAATGTTTTGGTTATGGTAGAGAATTGGTCTTCTTGCAATGTTATAACTCGAGCGTTTTAGTATATTCATTCAGTTTTATATTTTCTCTGTACAGTTTCCGTCGTCGATGCAATGTATTTGGTATTTTATACTATTTTAGGGATATCAGGATATATTACGATTGTTTCTGCAATGTAGAGCATTAATTCAGGTATATTTTATTTACATGTTGTATATTTTTAGTGTATTACATATCTTTTTACATCCTGGTTCAATGTTTGACAAGGATATTATAAATATAGAAGATCCGATGTATTACAAACTTGGTCTTGTTGTTAGCTTGTTGTATGTTTATTGTAGGACCATACTTCAATGTTTAGGAGGAGTTTGAGAGTCCCTAGGTAGGAGCTCGTTGCGTATTCGTTTATTTGCATGAGTAGACCGATTTACTATGATGGATACCCTAGTATATTACAACTTTTAAAGTTAATTTGAGCCGTGTAGAGTACGTAGTTTTTTTACAATTGTTGTATGATTTTTTCCACGGTAATCATAGAAACGTATGTTCATTAGGTGTAAATTCGTATCACATCTTTGTAGAATTTCGTCATTGAACCATAGCAAGTTTGTAGTTCAACGTTCTAGAAGACGATTTACTGGATGGATGGGTCCTGTTTTAGAGGCGGTTAATACTCTTTGGTAGTCATTTGAAGTTCATGCATGTTCAACGTGAATTTGTAAGTTCTTGTGGATATCGGTTTTAAGTTCCATGGGTTTACTAGAGAGGTTAGGCGACAAGCTGCTGATCGTTGTAGTGATTTACTTAGGTCGTCAGTGAACAGATGCACAGATTTTTATGGCCACACTCTTTGAGACTCCTGTCAGGCCCATTCGTGACAACTGTACCTGTGTATGGATTCTTGGTTATGTTCAGGATGCGACTTTACTCGACGTTGTTTAGCGATGATGGAATGAACCGATGCATGGTATGTCTGAGGTATTGTACCATGACTGATTGTTACCTCTAAATTTGTCATATATCTGTGGTAGATTGCTGATAAGTGACCAAGGGAAGCAATGTAAAGCTCGTTGTTATGATACAGTGGGATTCGATTTTCTCCTACTAGAGGCATAGCATCAGTTAGGTCTAGGAATTTGTTGTAGAGTAGAACGGATACCGTAGTATTATAACTTTATTATGCATGAACTCAGTGTTTGTTTTAAATGACAGATATTTTCGGTATGACTGTTATGTTAGTATACGATCTCACTCCTGTTTCAGATCACCTTGAAGTTAAAGAACAGGGTAATTTCTATTAATTACATAAACGGTAGTGTATATCGGCATCACGTATTGATCGACCATACACCTTTCCATATTGGTGTAGAATTTATCTTCTGAGGTATGATAAGATACATCGTATATCATAGGTAATCTATGTCGGTTAGGGTTGAGTAGAGAACCTATTTAGCTATTTATAATTGTTGTTGATGTATGATTTTGTTTTGTTATCATTGGAAAATATCTGTGTTAGGTATAAATTTGCATAAATTCATGGAATTTTGGGTAAAAAATACGCTTAATTGGATGTAATGGTCCAAAATATTGGTATGTTTTACCTCTCGTCATTGGATTTGGGTCCTAGTTCAAGTCGTCTTGGAGAACTAATCTACCGGATTAGTGTTGAGTGTTGCTGTTAAAATTCTTCATTAATTTAATGTTCATCTCATCTATGTTATTCGCTCGCATATCTTTAATTAATGCTTGTTCCCGCAGGTCTTACTTTTATAAATGTTTGTGATCCGTTTGCAGTTTGTACAGTTAGAAATTGTTGATTATTCCAGGCTTTGTTATGAAACTTCGTTCCAATTCAGAATGTCTGACTTATTCGAGCATTCACAATATCCACTCCTGCATTTTTTCATTATAGGTTTGTAATGTAGAGGGGGCGTAAACCTAACCCATCCTAACCTATCCTAACCTTAACCAACAAAGAATTAAATATTTTTTCCCGTCTTCAGCCTTTTGTTTGGTTTTTCTTCATTGATTTGAGCTTTATTCATATCAAATCTATGCACTTGACTATATAGTCTTACTAGTCTTCAGCAGATTGTGTACCGACATATATATATATTTTTTTCACTTTGCTTGTTACAAATCCAGTAATATCGATTATTTCAAGTAATGTTAGGTGATCGCTCGCTAGTAGAAAGCCGGGGTATAAACGATTATGTAAGCTTGTCGCATATTTCAGTGATTGTTATGGGTCATAAAGCGTTAGCAAGTTTTTAGTTATGGTTTTCCTGTTGAAATATGATTTTTTGCTTTAATGTTGGATTAGTTGCTCATAACATTTTTCGTATGTTATAACATATATTGAATAAATCCCCTCTAACATTGTATTATAGGTCTGTGATGCAAGTTTCGCAGTCAACAAGATCTAGGATAGAAACCATGCCTTATATAATTAGCGAAATATCTATCAATGTACGACAAAATAAATCATGTATCAATGATTGTAAAATGGGTTGCCGTGTACATGAGATAAAAAAAAATCAAAAATTATATACAATTTTAAAATTCAAAAATTCAATAAAATTTCAAATAATTTCGACCCCCGGACAAAGTCAATCCGTCTATTGAAGTGATAACTTGGCTACTAAACAAAAGTCTGGACGTCGAAAAATATTACAATTTTATTGAATTTTCAAATTTTAAAATTGTATATAATTTTTAGATTTTGTTATCCTTTTTTTTCAACTAATGTACACGTACATGTGCTTGAACATACACATGCACATACG
Source organism: Gammarus roeselii (assembly GCA_016164225.1). Taxonomy (NCBI): domain Eukaryota; kingdom Metazoa; phylum Arthropoda; class Malacostraca; order Amphipoda; family Gammaridae; genus Gammarus; species Gammarus roeselii. Next base: position 16,738 of record SDVV010004966.1, on the reverse strand, counting down.
TACACACCCCTAAACACGTACATGTATAGATACATAAACAGATGATGACCAAGGCGAGCGATGATAGGCCTAATGTTTTGCAAAAAAAAAACTGCAATCGCATTATTAAAGCTAGCTTCATGCCGAAATTGGAGTCAGCGTTGAGACATGAATGAATGTTCACGTGACAAAAATTAGTTTACATGTTTTGGAAGAAGAAATCTCCGAAGATGATATGAGTCGGATCAATTATCTAGTGACAAGTGTTAAAAATAACCGTTATCTCAGAATGGGTTAAACAAGAATCAAAAGAGTGGGAGATAACATTCATGAATGGATGGAGGAAAAAGGAAGTCGGCTTTGGGTTACTAATGTTGACGGCTTACAGTCGTATGTAATAAAGTTCAAGGGAAATAAGAAGGTAAATCTCGAAATTTATATGATCCAAGTGGAAAATCATCATGACTGTAATAAAGCTGAGGTAGTGAGAAACGGATTTTACCTGCGAACCAAAGAAAATCTGGACCGTATGCAACAATTACTCATTGGTGAATAACAAAATGACATTGAATTTGAGAATATTCGAATAATTAAGGTTCAAGACGAAGAACTACATTTGTGGACTCAAGGGCAGGGAGCAGCCATCGGTATTCGCAACAAAGATATGGTGGATTATATGATGGATTTGAGAGGAAACTGAAACATCATGATAATGGGTTTGGATGGCTGTACGAGCCCTGCTGTTACAAATCAAGAGAAATGAGACAGAAAGTATTGTTGAATCCAGCATGAACTGTAATTAATACTAATAAACACTAATAAAACTATGTAAAATCAAAATTAATTGATCATAATATCTTACAACTCAAAGGTTAAGCGATGAAATTGCAAACATCGTGTCAGTCGGAGGTAACATCGAATTGCCGAAGTCGGTAGAAGGATATGTTTCACGCATTGTCATAAACCTGTTTCGGGGTAAATGCTATATCTGTGTGACAGAATGGTAGGATATAAATCAGAGTCCGATCAGATCTTGTTCAGTCAAAATTGTGATTCTGTTGTGGAAGGATGAGGTAGCTTGAGTCGTCGTTTGTTCGAAAGTAATAGAATGATGGGGGTCTTGCCAGAAAGAAACAAAATTGAATGAACATAAATCCACATGTAATGTATGGCGACATTTGGAACGAAGTCATCGTGATGTGTATGAAAATTATTGGAAAGAAAATGCAAAATCAACTATGCAAGTCATTAACGGATGTAGTGCCCGGAGCTATAGAAGCAAAATAAGAAAACATAGTGTGAGATCTTGTGCCTGTTTGTATGAAAATGGAAAGAAATATGAATCACTTGTAATATTCAATTCATCTAAGATTTAAAATCTGTCCTCTCTGTAAACTTATATGAGTCGAGAGTGACCACGAAGTAGAAAGGATTAGGTGAAAGAGTTATGAAGAACCGTGTGGGGGGGGGGGTCACATGTATATAACAATGACTGAATACCATACGAAAGGTCAGGTTAGGTTAGGTTAGGTTAGGTTAGGTTTTTGATGGGTGTGAATAACATGTATAAGTGATTTAGAATTGTATCAAATCAAAATCAAGAATTCAATTAAAATATCTATAACATTCAAAGAACGATGTAATTACCTAGAAAAAATATATGAAATTTGCTAGATTAAAATTGGAAGTGTGAATCAAAACTGCAAAAGATAGATCGAATATGTCTTACTTGTAACATTCAAACCACCTAAGATTGAAAATCTGCCTACTCTGCTGGCTAATATTGACCGAGAGTGACCATGAAGTAGAAAGAATTAGCTGAAAATTTTATTAAGAACCGTGTGGAGGGTTCATATGTGTAAATCAATAACTGCATGCCGCACATAAGTTAGGTTAGGTACCATACATAAGGTCAGGTTAGGTTAGGTTAGGTTTTTGGTGGGTGTGAATAACATGTAGAAATGATTTAGAATTGAATCAAATCAAACTCAAACAATTGGAGATATTCGTTATTTACTGTATATCAATGACTGAATACCGTACATAGGATAGGTTAGGTTAGATTAGGATGATTAGTTCTTTCTACCTAACATACCGTGAAGCTGGTCCACTTTGACTATCCTGTAACAAAAGCAAGGGATGTTGTTCTAGTGAGAGAAAAATGCTACAGATGTTAACCGATCCTGTATATGCATACAAAAATGATTGTGTGTGTGTGTGTGTGTGTGTGTGTGTGTGTGTGTGTGTGTGTGTGTGTGTGTGTGTGTGTGTGTGTGTGTGTGTGTGTGTGCGTATGTCTACATTATGCCGACATCAACCGTGAATACGCCTACATTATACCTGCATATGCCGACATCAACCGTGAATACGCCAACATTATACCAGCATATGTCGCCATATGCCGGTATCAACCGTGTATACGTCATACATTATGTCGGCATATACCGGCAGATGTCGCCATATGCCGATATCAACCGTACATGTTTATGTTAAAGTACATATAAAAATTGGAATCAGATTTATTCGCAATTAATAACCGGTCTGCTTTTGTTGTAGAAGGATGTCGCCAAGTTTGATATGGAAATATTTTACCAGAGAGGATAATGACGGGGTATGTGTTATTTGACAGTGCGGAGATAACATTAAGCAAATCAAGATCGACGTTCGGGTTTTGGCAACATCTCAAAGGACAGCATTATCTTGAATATGCTACTCATATAAAGGGACGAGAAAATACAAGCTCTAAGGATGCTACCGGTGTATTGATAGAACATAATAATCCGGACCTGGGTTTCAAAAATAATGATATAGACGGTGCTCAACATGGTGCGAGCAGAAAAGAGTGATAGTGATACCGAGGAGATGTCATGTGAAGAAAAACCTGCTAAAGTTGAAGGAAAACTAATTATCAAATAGGGTAATGAGAGGGTATTAAAGTGTAAAATTGCACAATAAAGTAAAATGTTTATCTGACTTTGTTTCAAAGTTGTTGGTAATGAAACATGAGGAGAGAGAATCATGTCGCGAACGTTTGAGTGCTAGGATAATTATTTGTATTTCGGAAATCTGTGCGAATATAGAGAATGGTAATGTTGCCATAAGTAAGAAAAAAAACTGAAACGATTCGATGTCATGAACATGCAACTATGATAGAAAACTTGTGTCGGGCAAAAACTCTCTGAAGACTATAAACATCGTTTTGGTTACATGGATAGGATTGGTAGTGTTGCATACATTTCTCCCAAAGGTATCCGTTTCTCTAAATTGTGTACTAAGAGCATTAGTCGAACCCAATAGATCAGAGAAAAAACGCACCCAGATAAAAATGTCTACGTCAATATGATGAGTCGACAGATCCAGGTGAGATATTTTACTCAACATCGATAGAGAATCCGCGGAGTGCCACTGATATCGAGGATCAAGATAAGACCAGAGAGCGTGGTCGAAAATCTTTATTTATGTTTCGTACAGTTGCTTGTGTCGATTTTCGGAGTAAATAGTTATGTTCTCGTATAAATGATAAGCCCATGTAATCCCCTAATATGTAAAAACGTGTTATAAATCTATTATCAATAATGTTTGCAATAATGTTTGCAATATCCTACATTCAACTCAAATGGTTAGAATTCGAATGCATATATGCAACATGACTTTCAATGAGTTGCACTATAGAATGGGAAGCATTGAAACGCGATAGATATTAATTCAGCTTAAAGGTATGGCCGATGTCGAGGCGGAAAGTGTGGCCATCTCCTCTGCCTGAATACATGGTCTTCTCCAACTACCCCAAAAAAAACATCCCTTGTACGATGAAGAACTTGCAGATCCTGCATTGCATTAAAAATGCGATAGATATTACGCAAATTCAAATTGCACTCGGCTGCCTAACAGATATATATGTCATCAGCTAACAGATATATATGTCATCAGCTCCAAACAGAAGCAAAAGCAAAAGTCTAGAGCTTCTTTTGTGACACACATTGAAACCACGCTACGGTAACAACGTTTCGCTCATCTACTGACAGACTCGTTGCTGATCTTTTTCGAAGGCGTGACCTACATTGAGGCGCACTCATAGACTTCTCCAACCCCCCGAAAAATTATCCCTTGTACGATGAATCCAAGAAAGTGACAGCTGGGACTTCTGAAAAGCGAAACAGCCGACGATTACCCGAGTGAGATCATTTGCTTTCAAAAAACGAGTTACAGTATCTTTCTCGAGCCCTGAGCATAAACCAGCTGATAAGGGTATCAATTACCAGACACAAGCCAAAAAATCAAACAAGAACAATACAGAGACATCCATAACCAAAAAACATACACACACTTTGAGAACATACACAACATTCGTGCACAAGCATGCCAGCTTCAAACTGTATGCGCTATTACAAACTGCCTCTGTAAATTGTAAACAAACGTTACTATCTCGACTCCTGCAAAACTCTTGCCTATAAACATCCGGACATTCCCAAAATATCCATTGAAAATAAACCTACCGTCACTGAGAAACGGAAACGATGTGTCATGGCTGATAAAACTAATGTAAACATGGATTTAACTTGTATGAGGTGTAACCTGGGTGAGACATTCTTTGGCGTATGTACGCGAGTAAATGACGAAAAATACGTCAACTTGAACATGTTATAACCTGTAAATGTTCATAGTATGTGAATATTCCTTAAATGAAAAGGCTCCATGTAATAAATAAAATAAAAACTCTGAACATCATCGAATACATAACATAATGCATGAACAATAACTATTGAAAACTAAATAGAATTGTTATATAAGTTCCCATTCAAATGTATCCCACACTAACAAAACATGGTAATATGTATCAGGCCACCATTTCTTGAATAACTACATCGATTGATTTCGAATACCCTAAATAAATCAGGTTGGAGTAGTAAAAGTTTCTATTCGAAATAATCCAATACAATTATACATAGCGTTGACAAGACCTAATAACGAACATCTATTTAATCCGTCTGAAACCGTCCCGTAAGCCAACCGTAACCGTAACCGTAAGTCAACCATAACCGTAACCCAGCCGTAGCTGTAGCCGTAACCGCATTCTCCGAAAAGTGCGAGTTGAGATAAGATCTTTATGTGACATTGATGGATAAAACATCCTCCAGTGTGTGCACTTGCGTTTGGGTGACCGAAGACGCTTCCATTTGCGTTTCCGTGAGCCCCATAAGTAATTGACCAGAATAGTACTAATTAAACATACATGTATAAGGTCTAAGCGACTAAGTCGGACGCATAAAGTAATAACATACTTCGCTATCATTACATTGACCGAATCAAAAAATATACGTTTAGGTGCCTCAATCTCAGACGCCTGACCCTCCTCCCTTATCCTCCTTCCCTATCCTACCGGTCCCGGGTGTTCTCTCTGTACCTAAAGTAATTAACTTGACCACACGTGTAATTATCTTAACCTACATGTACAATATCCGAGATGAACAGCGACTAAGTCGGTTACACTAAGAAATAATGTACTTTCTAACAATTACATTGTCCGAATAAAAAAAATGCGATATTTGCTATACGATCTCCAGGGCTGTTTTGGCCCCCTATCTCCAGGGCTTTTTCGGCCCCCTAAGACGCCTCCATGTGAAATAGAGCGTGCAAAAATCCGTAGAAAAGACGTTCTAGGCCCTATATGTACTACTAATTTTATGTGCAAATTCCCGTAGACCGGACAAAATGAACGTTTCTGTGAGATAGTAGCTACTCGCATCGACTTGATAATGACGATCTCGATCGAGTCGGGCTGCCTTAGCATCGCAGGCTCAGATAGGCTGGTGCGTTCTACAGTCTATGTTGATAGGACTGGAGGGACGTGTGGTGCGACACCTTAGCCTAACCAGGTAAACCCAACTCATCCACATTCAACTCCATTGAGTGACTCTGTACGACAGTGCTGGCAGTATGGTAAGCCAGTGTAAGGTATGTGAAGTAAGGGCTTCTGTTTTTACAAAGATCTGTTGTCTGTAGGTTAGGAACGGTGGTGTAGAGGGAGCCGAAGTGTACTGCCGGATGGTTTGAGAAATTTCCGTGGGTTTGACATGAATTTTGAATGCTGATGAGGAATATGTTCAGTCTATTTACCACCCGTTGCGTTGCGTTGGCCGTGTTCCACATGCTCTGTAGTTAATTTTTCTGTGTGGGAACAACGTCATATAGGGTTTGGTGATCTGCTTGAAGAGGGTTGTAATTGATTACGCTGTTTATCCGTTGGTGTTGTTGTGCACGGAGCATGTAAGATCTTAATATGGCTTTAGCGCTCGTTTTTTTAGGGTTATGAACGTCATCCTTGTGTCAAATTATGCCCCAGGGATCGTGGTAGTGGAGACATAAGGGTGGATGTGGTGTTACAGAATTCACACACAATACATTTAAGGAATATGTGTGTAGAGGTTTGAGATATCGTTAGACTTTTAAATCGAACCATTTTGTAATGAGATAAAAGTATTTTCTGTTTCTATGCATTTTCAGAAGCAAGCATGTACAATTTCAGTTTGTATATGTGACTCCTAGAAACGAATTGTTCACGGTTGCTGCTAGTTGGAACTTAAACTGGTACCGTCGGTAGTTAGACACGGTCGTAAGAAAAATGATCACTCAAACTGCTTTTCTAATTTTGAATGCGATACGGCAGAGATTATCATACTATTTTTATGATGTGTGCTCTCGTGTATCTCTTACGTTATTCATATTTGTTGTATTATTTATGTCGTCCACACACCCTTTTGTTATCGCACAATAATGTAGACCCTTCATTACAATGTTAACGCATTTCGATTTCCCAACCACATGTAAGCGTGATATCCGAGCCATGTACTTGTTATTTTCCAACCACATGTATTCGTGGTTTCCCCACCCCATGTAATTGTAGTTTTCTAAGCCCGCATGTTACTGGTTTTAAGAACGCCAGTAGTATAAAGTATCCAAGCTTGAGTCAGCGGGCGGAAGGCGGAGTCATTCTGCGGACGGTGCGAAAGAGGCGTAGCCTAACGGGCGAGGCGAAGGGGGCGGGGGAAGCGGAAGGGGGGACGGAAGAGGCAACGACGGGCTGGAAGCTAGGCTTGCGGCCTAGATTGGCAAGGTGTTATGTCGAGAACATTTTCCATTTTATTGTATTTATGATGTTTATTGTACTTGTATGTGTTTTTTCTCCTTTATATGGTTGTATTGATAGATATTTGGTCACTAACTGTTGCTCGTTATATATATATATTTATTCGGTTCTGGTAGGGATAGTGTTATACCAAGTGTCTGGAGGGTGGGGTGTAGGGATCCCCTGGGCAAAACGTTGGATGCGCTCTGGCAAATTATTGTGTTGACTCATATCTGTTCTTTGTCTAATAAGTTATTTCCGTGGCATGTTTGCTCTGTTTAAGTATATGTATCCATATATATTTATGTCCGGATAATAATTCTGTATATTTTCTCTGTACAAATATGTTTGTATTCTTATTTAATTGGAGGATATTATTGACTCAATCGGAGGTTGTTTGGTGGGGATTCTTAGCGATTTGACGCTTGGTAACAAGCCTGATATTGACTTTTATGCAGCGATTTGTGTGTCTTCCATCTTTTTATTTCATAGGTATATATTATCTGAGGAATAGTACGGCTTATTTGTCTGGCAGTTTTGCGAGGTGATGTTTATATTTTGGGTTGATGCAGCAGCTCCGTTACGAGATTATGTATACTCCATAACGCATTATCCAGGTTCGAACCAGATATATCGGTGTTTCATTGACGCGGTGTTCCAATAGCGAGAGTACCTGGACGATATGGATTCATTGTAAGTTATTATATTGTGTTATGTATACCTAGAAACGATCGGTTGATATATGTTGAATTTTTCGTTTTCTTTTTTTGAGTTTCGAATAGTCATCTCAAACAGTTATATGAATTTTGATGATAGTTTAGGTTTACATCATCCATGTTGTACACTATTTCAGGCATAATTGGTCGGTTATTGCATCATTCTGGTATTTTATATGTATATATAACATTCTGTTACGATCAAGTCGTGGTTTCCTTAGTTAAATCAATGTTAATTTGACTCTGCTCTGAACTGAGGTGGAGAGGAATTTCATCAGATTTTGTATATACTGTAGCATGTTTGTGTAGAAGTATTCCACACCATTTACTCTAGGTTTCAGCGTATGTTGGTATCTTATCCACGTCAATTGTTTGGTTGGTTACATGCTTTTATCCTCGTTCGTCCCATTTTTTTAATGTATGTTTTGGGTATGGTCGAAAATTGATCTTCTTGCTTTGTAATAACTCGAAAGTTTTAGTATGTGACATTCAGTTTTGTATGTTCTCTGTACAGTTTACATCTTCGATGCAAGGTATTAGGTATTTTATACAATATCGGAATGTTAGGATATATTAGGTTTGTATCTACAATGTAGAAAATTATTTCAGGTATATTTTAGTTCCATGTTGTTCATTTTTAAGTGTTTTATATATCTTCTTACATCCTGGTACAATGTTTGACGTGGTTATTATAGATATAGAAGATCACATTTGTTACAAACTCGGTCTTGCTGTTAGGTTATTGTATGTTTATTCTAGGACTATTCATCAATATTTAGGAGGAGGTAGAGGTGTCCCATAGGCAAAACCCCGTTGTGTTTATACATATTTGTGTAAATAGACCAATTTACTCTAATGTATACCATAATGTATTACATTTTTGATGTGAATTAGAGCAGAGTAGAGCATTTTATTTGACTATTTTTTTATTTTTGTTGTTGTAGTTGTTGTACAGTATGTTATTTTTCCACGATAATCGTAGGAATGTATGTTTAAGAGACGTAAATCCATACTGCTTCTCTGTGGAATTTCGTCTTTGAACCCTAGCAAATGTATAGTTGAACGTTTTAGAAGACGATTTACTGGATGGACGGGTCCTGGTGTAGAGGTATTTTACACTCTTTGGTTGTCATTTGGAGTTCGTCCAACTTCAACGCGATTTTGTAAATTCTTGCGGACGTTGATCTTAACTTCCGTGTGTTTGTTAGAGAGGTTATCTGACAAGCTGCTAATCGTTATAGTGATTTACATAGGACGTCAGTGAACAGATCCTCATATTTGTATGACCACACTCTTTGAGACTCATGACAGCCCCATTCATGACCATTGTACCTATGCATAAATTATTGGTTATGTCCAAGATGTGACTTTGCTCGACGTTGTACAGAGATGACGGACTAAACAGATACATGGTACGTCTGAGGTATCACCGTGACTTGGTGTTACCTCAAAATTTGTTATATATAAGTGGTAGATTGCTGAGAAGTGGCCTAGTAAAGCATTGTAGAGTTCGTTGTTACGACACAGAGGGCTTGGATTTTATCCTACTAGAGGCATCGCATAAATTAGGTCTAGGAAATTGTTTTAGACTTGAACAGGTATCGTAGTAAAAATAACATTATCCGCATTAACTCGGTGTTAAATGTCAGTTATTTTCGGTATGGCTGTTATATTAAAATATGATTTTCTATGAACGAGACCACGTGGGATATTGGAGATGGATTTATCATCTGGGTGTGGTAGGATACACCGTATATTATATTTAATCAATCATGCTTATGGTAGAGTAGAGAATCTTATTTAGCTATTTTGTAGTTGTTGTTGTATGTTTTTGATTGGTTATCGGAGGAATATATCTGTATTTGATATAAATTCGCATTTTTTCGTGGAATGTTGGGTATAAAATACGCTTAATTGGATGTATGATCCAAAATATTGTTATGTCTTACCTCTCGACTTTGGATTTTGGTCCGTTTCCATTTTGTCTAGGAGAGCTAATTTACCAGATTTGTGTAGAGTTAGTGTTAAAATTTCTTCAATAAGTTAATATACATCTAAATTATGTTATCAGCTCGTATGTCTTTACTAGATGCCTATTCATGCATGTCCTAATTATATAAACGTTTGTGAAACGTTGGCAGTTGTACACTTATAAGTTATTGATTAATTCAGGCTTTTTATGAGATTGCGTCCCAATTCAGAATATCTGTCTTATTTGAACGTTCACAATATCCACCATAACATTTTTCCCTAAAGGCTTGTGATGATGACTGTAAACCTAACTCGTCCAAACCTAACCTAACCTAACCAAGGATTACATTTTCCCCCGTTTTCATATTTGTTAGGTCAGTACACCGGAGCAAAACGCGGATGTGAAGGAATTAGATAGGCCATAATTACCGGAGCAAAACGCGGATGTAAAGGAATTAGATAGGCCATAATTACCGAAGCAAAATGCAGATTTGAAGGAATTAGAGAGGTCATAATAATCGAAGCATAACGCCGATGTGAAGGAATTAGATAGGTCATAATTACCGGAGCAAAACGCGGATGTGAAGGAATTTGATAGGCCATAATTACCGGAGCAAAACGGCCTACAGAAGGATTATAGATAGGGCTTAGTTACCGGAGCAAAACGGCCTACTGAAAGAATAAGATAGACCATAATTACCGGAGCAAAACGGTCTACTGAAGGAATAAGATAGGCCATAATTACTGAAGCAAAACGGCCTACTGAAGGAATAAGATAGGCCATAATTAGTGAAGCGAAACGGCCTACTGAAGAAATATGATAGGCAAGAATTAGGGGGTACGAAACCACCTACTTAGGAAATTAGATAGGCCAAAATTATAGCTACATGACACGGATGTGAAGGAATATGATATAGGATGACTAGATCTTTGAACCTATTATCGAATGTAATTGTTATGCAGTATGTTATTTGTTAATGTGTCTGACTCAGGCGCTGTATTTCTCGGACATTGTAAATATATGTTAAGACAAATTGATCTTGTGGTCAAGTTAGTTACTGATGGTACATAGAGGTACCAAGAACGCAAGTTTTGAGAGACCACCCGGGAAGTTGAGAGTGGGTGGTCCGAATGATCTGTATCTGTCAAATGTCACTCAAATTTTTTTATCTCAAGATATATGGTCCTCTTGTAGAATAGTTTTCCATACGGGAAATTTTAGTTTCCTCACGGTATCTATTTGCTTTCATTTACGATTGCTTACGTACGAATTATATAGATGTACGTTATTAGGTCTTGTCAACGCTGTATATGATTGTCCTGGAATATTTCGCACGGTAGGAGGGCATGATATATATTACTATGTTTGTTATTGAATGACTCATTTGAATAGGAGGCATCGTTTATGCATGATATTTTATACTGCATGATTGATATTATTGATTCAATCCACTCGCTCTGTCGCTTTTAATGTATTATTATCGAATGTAATTGCTATGAAGTATGTTATTTGTTAGTGTGTCTGACTCAGGCGCTGTATTTCATAGACATTGTTGTTATATGTTAAGACGAAGTGATCTTGTGGTCAAGTTAGTTACTGATGGTACACAGAGACACCAAGAACGCAAGTTTTTTGTGAGACCACCCGGGAAGTTGAGAGTGGGTGGTCCGAATGATCTGTATCTGTCAAATGTCACACAAAGGTTTCATCTCGAGATATATGGTCCTCATGGTAAAAAGTTTTCCATACGGGAAATTTCAGTTTCCCTACGGTATCTGATTGCTTTCATTTACGATTGCTTACGGAGGGATTATATATATGTCCGTTATTAGGTCTTGTCGACGCTATATATGATTGTTTTGGAATATTTCGCGCGGTAGGAGGGCATGATATATATTTATTTGATTTACATAGCATCATTTGCATCGTTTTTATGGGTTTCAATACAGTTCTTTCCGAAGCACATTTTTTCAAATGCCTATTTAGGTGGACAATGAGACAAGTTTATTATTATAATTTATATATTTTATATACATAAGAGCATACAAGGATTATTTACATTTTATGAACATTTACAGGTTGTATTATGTTGAGGTACACGTACTTTCATCATTTCATGCGTTATTGAACGACTCATTTGAATAGGAGGCATTGTTTATGCACGATCCTTTTTATTGCACGTTTGATATTATTTGATTAAATCCACTCGTTTTTTGACCATTTAATGTATAATTTTTTTCAGAGATGGTTGTAGTGGGGTATAATTGATCACTATCTCTTGCTCGTTTTATATATCTATTCGATTCTGGTATGAAAAGTGTTATAGCAAGTTTTCTGGTGACGGTGCGCTTGAGGACAGCCATACGCAAAAAGTTGGAAGCGCTCCTGGAAAAATTAGGTGAGATTGCTCTTACCTATTCCTTGTCTTATGAATTGGTTTCCATGTCACGTTTGCTACGTTGTGAGTTAATGATTCGTTATATATTTATTAATGGATTATAATTTCTATATTTTTCATATGGACATATATGTGTGTATTCTTATCTAATTGTGGTTGTTTTAATCTTTAAATAATAGTTTCAAGATGTAAATTTCTGCACGATAATCATAGGAATGTATGTTTAAGAGGTGTAAGTCCATGCTACATATTTATGGAATTTTTACGTTATTGATCCCTAACAAATGTATATTTTAACGTTTAGAAAATAATTTACTGGATGGATGGGTCCTGGAGCATTTACGGCTTTGTCTACCCTACACATGATAAGATTTATATCTACGATAGCTTAGGTAGCTCTGTACAACTTCAATTAGCTTAATATCTATCACATTTTCAACGTGGGGCAAGAGGCGTTTTAGTGCATTTGCAATGCTTGTTCATTCGAGTTAAATTTAGGATATTGCAAACAAAGATTTATTAGATTTATTAGATATATTATTTTATTGATAATAGATTTTGACAAATTTATAAATTCATATATATACATGGGATATCATTTATACAAAAACATAACTTTTTCACACCGAAATTTCGACGTGAGCATCTTGGCGAAACATAAGTAATGACTTCGACCTCCCTCTATCGTGTTATCTTGATCCTTGGTACCAGTGCCACTCTGTGGGTTCTTTATCAATGATGTATATTTATTCCTCACCTGAAGCTGTCGACGCGTCATATCGGTGTAGGATTTTATCTTCTGGGTGCGGATTTTTCTCTGATCCATTGGTGTTCTAGACTAACGGCCTTAGTACACATTTTAGATAAACGGCGACCTTTGGGAGAAGTGTATGCAATACTTGTAATCCTATCCTTGTAACCAAAACCTGGTTTTTAGTCTTCAGCGAGCTTTTTACTGACGCTAATTTTTTAATTACTGTTACACGTTTATGACATCGAATCGTTTCAGGTTTCGTCATGCTATTGTCCACGTTACCATTCATTATATCCCCGCAGATTTCCGAAACATACATAATTCTCCTAGCACTCCAACGTTTGAGACATGATTCTCTCCCCTCATGTTTCATTACCAATAATTTTGAAACAAAGTCATACAGAAATTTGATTTTATTATGCCATTTTACACTCCTTATACATGATACCCTTCCATTACCCCATTTTATAATTCGGTTTCCTTCAACTTTAGCAGTTTTTATTTCTTCATACATTTCAATATCACTGTCAATATCACTGAAAACGAGGGATACTTCCACTAAAAGTATCCCTCGTTTTCCCCTTATTTTCATTATTTTCAATTTCGGCTAAGGTTTGAGTATACTCCCCCCATTTCACTCAATCTTTATACGTTACACGTTTGGTTGATACCGGCACCATACTTTCTTTTACGCTCGCATCATTTTGAGCACTGTATTTCTCATTAGATTGGAGACCCAAGTCCGCTTTATTCTGTTCTATCAATGCGCTCATTGCATCCTAAGAGCTTATATTTCCTCGTTCATTTTCAAGATTAGCATATAAAAGATAATGGTGTCCCTTGAGGTGTTGCCAAAACCCGAATGTGAAGCTTGATTTGCATAGCTTTATCACCGAATTGCAAATAACACATACCCCCATGTTCTCCTTTCTGTTAAAAATACTTCCAAACCAAACTGGGGGACATCCTTCTCCGAAAGCGGACCGCTATCTGAAGGAGTACAGATATGAGTCCAATTTTATGTGTATATATACTTGGTTTACATGCATATATACAGGGTCGTTATCCTCACTGTGGCGGCACATGTATTGACACAATGCATGTATACAGGGTCGTTAGCCTCACTGTGGCGGCACATGTATCGACACAATGCATACAGGGTCGTTGGCCTCACTGTGACGGAATAATGTAGGTATTTACTGACATTTTGTGCAAAAGGATTGCCATGCACTGCCAGATACATTAATATCTACGCAACCTAACCTAACCCATAGAACAACATCCCTTGCTGTTGTTACAAGATATTTAATGGGCATCAGCTTCATGCTATGTTATGTTAAAAGAAGTAATCATCCTATCCTAACCTATCCTAACTTATATACGGTATTTAGTCATTGATTTATACGATGCATAATACATATCACCACTTATCTCTACATCTTGATCAATCATTTGCAGTTTGATACACACATCCAATTCTGATCTAGAAAATCATCAGAAACCTAACCTAACCTAACTTATGAACGATATTCAGTCAATGTTCTATACAATGCATAACAAACATCTCCACTTGATTCCACATTTTGATCTATTCGTTGCAGTTCTGATAAACTACACCTAATTATTTCTACTTCGCAATCAATCTCGACTCATATATGTTACCAGGGAGGTCAGATTTTTTAATCTTAGATGGATTGAATGATACAAGTGATTCATATTTGTTTAGATCACCATACAAACGGGCCATTCCATCTCATACTACGTCTACCACATTTTTCTTCAATATTTCCTGACACTTCATCACATGACGACTTGCTCAGTTGATCTGTATTTTTTCTTTCCAATAATTGTTTCATAGTCTTCACGATGACAGCGTTTCAAATGTCTAAACACGTTACTCGTGGATTTATGTTTATTCAATTTTATTTCTTTCTGGCAAAGTTCACAGACCCCCATCACCCCATTTCTTTCGAACAATCGAGGACTCAAGCTATAACCCATCCTTCCACAACAGAATCCTAATATTGACTGAGTTTATTCCCATCGGACTCTGATTTATATCTCAAAATTCTGTCACACATAAACAGCATTTACCCCGAAATAGGTTTTAGGGTACCGTTGCACCCCATGAAATATACACTCCTACCGACTTCAACAATTTCGACGTTACCTCCGTCTGACACAATGTATGCAATTCATCGCTTAACCTTTGAGTTTTCAGGATATTATGAACAATTTATTTATGGATTTTCATAGTTTTATTGTATTTTATCAGTATTAATTACAGATCTTGATGGATGCAGCAATGTTTATGTATTTTTGTATCAACATGGTGCGCACATACATCCGTACCCATCCATCATCACTTTGTAGCAATCACCTCTCAAATTCCTTCATATAGTCCACCATATCTTTGATACGAATACGGAAACCTGTTCCATCCCGTATCTCCATAAATGTAGATCCCTGCATTTCCATAATTGTTCTTCTTCTTATTTGCGAACTTTAATTATTCGAATTTTATCAAATTCAATGTACCTCCAATCTTTATCCATAAGAAACTCCATCATACGCTTCATTTTTCTTCCGTCCCTGGATTGAATGTATTTTCCACTAACCCAACTTTCTTACATGTGTGGAAGTTTTCTGCTTGGGACATCAATTTCAAGATATACCTTCTTATTTTCTTTGAACTCTGTTACATATGACTGAAATGTTTCGAAATCAGTCACCCAAATCCTGTTTTCATCATTGTCCTTCCATATATGGATAATAGTTCCCGCTCATGTGATTCTTGTTCTCCGATGGGAATAAACTCAGTCAATATTGGAATTCTGTTTTGGAAGGATGGGTTATAGCTTGAGTCCTCGATTGTACGAAAGAAATGGGGTGATGGGGGTCTGTAAACTTTGCCAGAAAGATATAAAACTGAATAAACATATATTCACGAGTAACGTGTGGAGACATTTGAAACGCTGTCATCGTGAGGACTATGAAAAAATTATTGGAAAGAAAAAAGACAGATCAACTGAGTGTCAGGAAATATTGAAGAAAAATGTGGCAGACGTTGTATGAGATGAAATGGCCCGTTTGTATGATGATGTAAACAAATATGAATTACTTGTAACATTCAATCTATCTAAGATTGAAAAATCTGACCTCTCTGGTAACATATATGAGTCGAGATTGATTGCGAAGTAGAAATAATTAGGTGAAAGTTATCAAAACTGCAAAGGATAGATCAAAATGAGGAGTCAAGTGGAGATATTTGTTATGCATTCTATGAAACAGTGACTGAATATCGTACATAAGTTAGGTTAGGTTAGGTTTCTGATGATTTACTAGATCAGAATTGGATGTGTTCATCAAACTGCAAAGGATGGATCAAAATGTAGAGATGAGTGGAGATATGTATTATGCATCGTATAAATCAATGACTGAATACCGTATATAAGTTAGGTTAGGTTAGGATAGGATGATTACTTCTTTTAACATAACATAGCATGTGGCTGATGCCCATTAAATATCCTGTAACAACAGCAAGGGATGTTGTTCTATGGGTTAGGTTAGGTAACGTAGGTATTAATGTATCTGGCAGTGTACGGTCCCCCTTTTGTACAAAATGTATGTACTGTAAATACCTACATTATTCCGACACATTGAGGCTAACGACCCTGTGTACTGTATATGCATTGAGTCGATCCATGTGCCGCCACAGTGAGGCTAACGACCCTTTGTATATGCATTGTATCGATACATGTCCCGCCACAGTGAGGATAACGACCCTGTATAT
>SDVV010004965.1:0-19650 GCA_016164225.1 Gammarus roeselii | reverse complement strand
ATATACACATATTTTGCTTTGATTGTTGCAAGTCCAATGATATCGACCAGTTTCAAGTAATGTTAGGTGATCGCTCGTTAGTAGACTGTAGAATACAAAACGATTATGCAAGCTTACCGCATATGTCAGTGATTGTTATGGGTGTTAAAGCCTTAGCAAGATTTATGCATAGATTTACTGTTAAAATATGATTTTTCGCTGTAATGTTGGATTTGTTGCTCCTGCCATTTGTCGTCTATTATACCGAATATTGACTAAATCCACTCAAACATTTAACTTCAGATTTGTGATGAGAGTTTCGCAGTCAACAAGATCTAGAATATGTCTAACGTACATAATAAGCGAAATATATATCATTGAACAGCAACATAGATCAATTATCAATGAATGCAAAATGGGTTGCCATACAGTGCCAGATGCATTAATTCCTAGGCAACCTAACCATCTTAACCAGTAATTATATATTTCCATTCAAGTTTGATGTTTATGTATGATTTTTAGTCATTATTTTGTGCGATTTGCATATCAAATCATTCCACATGGTTAAATTTTGCAAAGTTTTTTTAATCACACACCATGCACACACATACACACATTTATACGTATACTCAGAGTTGGTGCCATAATTCAGGCGTATGCAAGGGGGAGGTACAGGTAAAATTAAAGCATATATAGGGGGGAGGTGTCGGCATATGCCGGCATAATTTAGGCTTATACAGGGGTTGGTGCCAGCATATGCCGGCATAATTAAGGCGTATCCAGGGGGGAGGTGCCGGCACATGCCGGCTTATGCCGGCATAATTCAGGCGTATACAATGAGTTGGTGCCGGCATAATTCAGGCGTATACAGGGGGGTGTTACCATGGTAAGCCGGCATATGCCGACATAATTCAGGCGTATACAGGGGGAGGTGCTGGCGTATACAAGGGTCGATACTGGCACAACGTAGAGACATACTCACATTTGTAAACATATACAGGGTCGGCTAACATCTGCATTGGTACCTCTGATGAGAGTTTTTCCATTAGAACTAAGTCCCTTGCTTTTGTTCCAAGATATTTAATGAAGATCAGCTTCACGTCATGCTAGGTTAAAGGAACTAATCATACTAACCTAACCTAACCTAACCTATTCTATCCAAGAATGATGCATTATCGATCAAGATTTCCTGCTTACGTATGATTTTTCAATGTTTCAGGATTTGTACATAACAAATATCTTTACTTGACTACATTTTGATCTATCCTTTGCAGTTTTGATACACACTTCCAATTTTGATCAGGCGAATTTCATCCATTTTTCATATGTAAATGACATCGTTTGTTTGACAGTTTTAGCTATTTTCATATGATTCTTAATTTCTTTTGACACAATTCTACATCACTTTCACTTATGCTATTCACACCCATCAAAAACCCAACCTAACCTAACATAATATTATGTATGATATTCAGTCATTGATGTTTACATATCAAGAAGAAGACGCAATACATTTGTGGACTCACGGCAATGGACAGCCTTCGGTATTCGCATCAAAGGTATGATGGAGTATATGAAGGATTTTGAGAGAAAACTGAAATATAGTGATGATAGGGTATGGTTGGATGTACGAACCATGTTGCTTCAAATCAAAAAACGAGGTGGATGTCATTGATGTTGCTAGCAAGGTCTGTAAATAATGCCAATAAATACTGATAAAACTTTGTAAATCCTCAATGAAATGTTTATATTATCCTAAACTCAAAGGTTAAGTAATGAATTGCAAACATCGTGTCAGTCGGAGGTAACATCGAATTGTCGAAATCAGTAGAAGAATATGTTTCTAGGCGTGAAATTATGCCAGAAACTTATCTCGAGGTATATGATACAGATATGTTACAGATTGGTAGGATATAAATTAGAGTCCGATCAGATCTTGAAACGAAGTCATCGTCAATAAAATGAAAATTATAAGAATGAAAAGGTAAATCAGAGATGCAAGTCGTCAGAGGTTGTTGAGCCAAAAGGAGATATTGAAGTAGAATAAGGAAAAACATAGTGTGAGACCATGTGTCCGTTTGTATGAAACTGGATACAAATTTGAATTACTTGTAGCATTCAATCCATCCGAGTTTAAAAATTGGACCTCTCTGCTAACTTGTATAGCTCGCGAGCGACAACGAAAAAAAATAACATGTATGTTAAAGTGATATCTAGAGTCGACTGGAGGGTTTCATAGGTATATATCAACTACTGAATGACATACATAAGGTTAGGTTAGGTTTTTATGGGCGTGAATAACATGTTAAAGTGATGTAGAATTGTGTCAAATCAAAAATAATATAAATTACCTGTAACATTCAAACCATCTGAGTTTGGAAATAAGTCCTCTCTGCTTACTAAGATGGGTTAAAAGTGACAACGAAATAAATAACATATATGATAAAGTGATATTTAGAGTTGTTTTGAAAGCTTCATATGTATATAACGATGACTGAATACCGTACATAAGGTTAGGTTAGGTTTTGATAATTGTGAATAACATGTAAAAATCGAGAATCGAATGAAAAAATGTATAACAATCAGAACAAACGATGTAATTTGCATGTGCAAATGGATAAAATTTGCTAGACTAAATTGGAAGTGTATATAAAAACTGCGAATGATAGATCAAAATGTAGAGTCATGTGGAGGGATTTGATACGAATATATCATAAATCAATGAATAAGTATCATATGTATGCAGGAAAAATCTCGAACGATGACACATAATTCTTAGTTAAGTTGGTTAGGTTAAGTTAGGTTGCCTAGGTATTAATGCATCTGGCAGTGTATGGTAACACTTTTTGCCAAAAATGTGTGCAAATACCGACATGGTGTCGACACATGTGCCGACACAGTGAGACTAACGACTCTGTATATATATGCATTGTGTCGACACATGGGCCGACACTGTGACGCTAACGACCCTGTTTATATGCATTGTGTAGACACATGTGCCGATATAGAGAGGCTAACGACCCTGTATATATGCACTGTATCGACACCTGTGCCGACACTGTTACGCTAACGACCCTATATGCATTGTGTCGACACATGTGCCGACACAGTGAGGCTAACGCCCCTATATATGCATGTAAAAGTATATGTATGTATCTGGTGTGTGACATTTAAAAAAAATCTACGTATAAAAGAGCCGTGTGGAGGGAATTTTATATGTACATTGCACTATATAAGGATTAAATATCATACATAATCGTCAAACTTGAATGAAAATTTGAAATTATTGGTCAAGTTGGTTAGGATGACTAGATCTTTGAACCTAATATCGCGTGAAACTGTTCCACATTAAAAAAAGTAACAAATTAAAGTGCATTGGTTCTTTTGGGTCCTACCTGCTGAGTCTCATCAAAACATGTAACAGAGATATGATATAAATTCTGGAATCTAAACATCTGCAAAAGGATAATTGTTGAATCAAATTGGAGAAATGTATTAAAACTGCATTTGATATGTTAAATATGCAGCCCAAGTGGAGAGTTTCATACATATCAATATCATACATACGCATTAAACTTGAATAAAAATACATAACTATTGGTTATGATAACTGTTAGGTTAGGTTGCCTTGGTATTAATGTAATTGGCAGTGCATGGTAACCCTTTTTGCATTCATTGATAGTAGATCTATGTTGTCGTACATTGATATATATTTCCCCTAATTATGTACCTTAGACATGGTTAATATCCTAAATATTGTTGACTGCGGACCTTACATCACAGATCTGTAGTAAATATGTTAGAGTGGATTTATTCAATATTCGTCATCAGTGACGAAAATAGGTTGAATACAAAAAAAATCTTATTCTAATAGCAAAACCAAACATACAACTTGCTAAGTCTTTAACACCAATAACAATCACTGACATATGCGAGGAGTCTAATGATGAGCGATCACCTAGAATACTTGAAACTAGTCGATTTTACAGGACTTGTAACCAGCAAAGTTAAAAAATATATATGTAGGCACACAGTCTGTTGAAGTTTGGTGAAACTACAGGGTAAAGTGGATAAATTTGATATGAATAATCAATAACTTTTAAGTGCATGAACTGCAATCGGATCACAAACATTTATAAAAGTAGGACATGCGCGAATGAGCATCTAGTGAAGACATGCGAGAGGAAAACATAATTGAGATGTATATTAAATTATTGAAGAATTTCAACACTATCACTCTACACAAATTCAGTAGATTAGTTCTCCATGACGACATGGAACCAGACCCAAATCCAATGTCGACAGGTAAAACATATCAGTATTTTAGATCATTAAATCCAATAAGGCGTATTTTATACCCAACATTCTATGAAATTATGTGAATTTATACCTAATACAGATATATTCCTATGATAACCAATCTAAACATACAACAACAACAACTATAAAAAAGCTATATAAGTTTTTATACTCAGCCCAATCGACATTGATTAACTATGATAAACGACGTATCCTGCCATACCACAGAGGATAAATCCTACACCAATACGGAAGGTTCACGGTCAATCAATACATGATGCAGATGTACATTACCGTTCTTGTAAAAAATAGAAATAATCCTGTACTTTAACTCCTAAGGTGATCTGGTTCATGTAAAATCATATAGTAACATGACACTCATACCGAAAATATCTGAAATTTAAAACAAAACAATGAGTTCATGCATAACAAATAAAAATACGACGGTATCCGTTCAAATCGATAGCAATATTGATTGACCTAACTGATGCCATGCCTCTAGAAGGACAAAATCGAAGCCCACTGTGTCATAACAACGAACTCTACAATGTTTTACTAGGTCACTTCTCAGCAAAATACCACTGATATATAACAAATTTAGAGGCAACACCTAGTCATGGTACAATACTTTAGACGCACCATAAATCTGTTTAGTCCATCATCTCTGAACAACGTCTAGCAAAGTCACAACCTGGACATAACCAAAAATCTATACACAGGTAAAGTGGTTATGAATGGGCCTGACATGAGTCTCAAAGAGTGTGGTCATAAAAAACTGGGAATCTGTTCGCTGACGACCTAAGTAAATCACTATAATGATCAGCAGTTCGTCAGATAACCTCTCTAACAAACACAAAGAAGTTGAGACCGACACCTTGGACTTGGACGAACTCCAAATGACAACCACAGAGTGTAAACCACCTCTACACCAGGACCCCTCCATCCACTAAATCATTTTCTAAAACGTTAAACTATACACTTGCTAGGGTTCAAGATGAAATTCCTCAATGATGCAGTATAGACTTCCACTTCCTAAACATACATCAATACTAAAATAACTTTGTAATTTTCTACTCTGCTCTAGGTCACATTGAAAAATTGTAATACACTAGGAGTATCCATCATAGTAAATTCGGTCTACTTATGAAAAATTAACGTAAACACAACCAGATTTGGCCTAGGGAACTCCTCTAACTCCTAAACATTGAAGTATGGTCCTACAATAAAAATACAATAAGCTAACAACAAGACCGAGTTTGTAACAAATGGGATCTTTTAAATCTATAATAACCACGTCAAACATTGTACCAGGATGTAAGAAGATATATAAGACACGAAAAATATACAGCTTGTAACTAATTCATACCTGAAATAATATTCAACATTGCAGATACAAGCGTAATATATCCTTGTATTCCGATATTGTTTAAATAACCAACAGATTGGATTGAAGATGGAAATTGTACAGAGAACATACAAAATTAGAAGAAACATACTAAAACGGTCAAGATAAAATAAAATAAGAAGAATGATGCAATAACCGACCAATTATGCCTGAAATAAAGTGCTACATGGACGATGCAAACCAGAAATAACCTAAAAATCCTATAACTGTATGGGATAACTATTAAAAATTCCAAAAAATACTACAAATTCAACATAAATCAACCGATCATTACTAGGTATACATAACATAAAATATAAAAAATTACAATAAATCTATATCGTTCAGGTACTCTCGCTATTGAAACACCGTGTTAATGGAACACCGATATCTCTGGTTCAAACCTGGATAATGCGTTATGGGTTGGATATATTCCCGTAACGAAGTTGCTGCATCAACCCAAAATACAAACATCAACTTGCCAACTACCTATAGACATTATATGCATATGAAATAAACGACTGGAAAATACACAGAACATTGCCTAAATTTAATATCAGGCTGGTACCAAGCGTCCAACCGCTAAGAACCCCCACCAAACCACCTCCGAATGAGTCAATTATACCCCCACCGAATAAGAAAACAAATATATATTTACAGATAATATATAGAATTATAATCCAGACATAAATTTATATAACGAAACAGAATGAATCCTCCGTTAGCCGCCTGCCTGACTCCGGCCGCTCGTGAAATAAGGGGCGCAAACTCCCTAGACTGGAAGTAACTCTATTTATCCCTATCTATATTCATTCACTGATCCGCGTTTCGGCCATATTACAGCTACTCATGTACACACATACACACATTTATACGTATATTCTGAGTTGATGCCGGCATATGGGGGAAAAAGCCGGCACATGCCGGCATAGTTAAGGCGTACGCAGGAGGGAGGTGCCGGCATATGCCAACATATGCCGGCATAATTCAGGCGTATACAGGGGGGGGGGTGGTGTATGCCGGCATATGCCGGCATAATTCAGACGTATACAGGGGGGAGGTCCCAAGATATGCCGGCATATACAGGGTTCGATGCCGGCACAATGTAGAGACATACACACATTTGTATACATATACAGGTTCGGTTAACATCTGTAGCATTATACGTCTGATGTGGGTTTTTCCATTCCAACCAAGTCCCTTGCTTTTGTTGCGAGCCATTTAATGTAGATCAGCCCAACGTCATGCTAGGTTTAAAGAACTAATCATCCTAACCTAGCCTTTCCTATTCTAACCAAGAATTATAAATTATCGATCGAGATTTCCTGCTTACGTATGATTTTTCCAGTGTTTTGGGATATTTACATAATAAATATCTCCACTTGGCACTACATTTTGATCTATCATTTGCAGTTTTGATACACACTTCCAATTTTGACCTAGCAAATTTCAGCTATTTTTCATATGTAAATTACATTGTTTGTTTGATTGTTTTTAGCTATTTTTATATGATTCTTGATTTTTTTGTCACAATTCTACATCAATTTTACTTATGTTATTCACTTCTATCAAGAACCTAACCTAACCTTATGCATGGTATTCGGTCATTGATGTTTACATATGAAGACCTCTACACGACTCTAAATACCCCTTCAACACATATGTTATTTATTCTGTTGTCACTCTCGACCCATATTAGTTAGCAGAGAGTCCGCATTTTCAAACTTTGATGGATTGAATGTTACAAGCAATTCGTATTTGTTTCACACTTAATACAATCGGATTCATGGTTTCGCACTAGGTTAACCTAATTTACTCCAATACCTCCTGTCACTACATCCTTTGACGACTCGCACCTCTGATTTGCCTTATATTTCTTATAATTCTCCTATTCCTGACGATGACTTCGTATCAAATGTCGACACACATTACTGGTGGATTTATGTTTATTCAATTTTATTTAGTTTTTTTTGCACAGATTACAGACCCCGTTGCCCCATCCCTTGCGAACAATCGTGTCTCAAGCTATACCCCATCTTTCCACAACAGATCAACAAACTTGTCTGAGAAAGATCTCATCGGACTCTGATTTATATCCTTCCCATCTGTTTCACATTTAGATGATTCACCCCCCAAGATAGGTTTTATAGCAATGTTTAAATTTGTGATTTGGATGCGCTTTGACGAATTAGGTTATTTTCCTCTTATCTGTTATTTGAATTATATTTTTTCCATGACTGATTTGTCATTATTTTTATGTTATGAGTGAATGTTTCGTTACATATTTATGTCTGGATTATAAATCTATATATTTTTCTGTAAATATATATTTGTTTTCTTATCTAGTTGGGGTATAATTGACTCATTCGGAGGTGGTTTGGTGGGGGTTCTTAGCGGTTGGACGCTTGGTACCAGCCTGATATTAAATTTAGGCAATGTTCTATGTATTTTCCAGTCGTTTATTTCACATGTATATAATATCTATAGGTAGTTGGCGAGTTGATGTTTGTATTTTGGGTTGATGCAGCAGCTTCGTTACGCGATTATATATAACCCATAACGCATTATCCAGGTTTGAACCAGAGATATCGGTGTTCCATTAACACGGTGTTCCAATAGCGAGAGTACGATATGGATTTATTGTAAGTTATTATATTGTGTTATGTATACCTAGTAATGATCGGTTGATTTATGTTGAATTTGTAGTATTTTTTGGAATTTTGAATAGTTATCTCATACAGCCATGGGATTTTTAGGTTATTTTTGGTTTGCATCGTCCATGTAGCACTTTATTTCAGGCATAATTGGTCGGTTATTGCATCATTCTTCTTATTTTATTATATCTTGACCGTTTTAGTATGTGTCTTTGAATTTTGTATGTTCTCTGTACAGTTTCCAATTTCAATTCAATCTGTTGGTTATTTAAACAATATCGGAATATAAGGATTTATTACGTTTGTATCTGCAATGTTGAATATTATTTCAGGTATAAATTAGTTACAAGTTGTATATTTTTCGTGTCTTATATATCTTCTCACATCCTGGTAAATTGTTTGGCGTGATTATTATAGATATAAAAGATCCCATTTGTTACAAATTCGGTCTTGCTGTTAGCTCATTGCATGTTTATTGTTGGACCAAACTTCAATGTTTAGGAGTTAGAGGAGTTCCCTAGGCCAAATCTGGTTGTGTTTATGTTAATTTTTTATAAGTAGACCGAATTTACTATGATGTATTACAATTTTTCAATGTGACTTACAGCAGAGTAGATAATTACATCGTTATTTTATTATTGATGTATGTTTAGGAAGTGTAAGTCCGTACTGCATCATTGTGGAATTTCGTCATTGAACCCTACCAAGTGTATAGTTTAACGTACTAGATGCTCAATCTCGCATCTCCTACTTTTATAAATGTTTTATGGTGCGTCTGAGGTATTGTACCATGACTAGGTGTTGCCTCTAAATTTGTTTTATATGAGTGGTATTTTGCTGAGAAGTGACCTAGTAAAACATTGTAGAGTTCGTTGTTATGACACAGTGGGCTTCGATTTCGTCCTACTAGAGGCATGGCATCAGTTAGGTCAATCAATATTGTTATAGATCTGAACGGATACCGTAGTATTTTTATTTGTTATGCATGAACTCAATGTTTTGTTTTAAATTTCAGATATTTTCGGTATGAGTGTCATGTTACTATATGATTTTTACATGAACCAGATCACCTTAGGAGTTAAAGTACAGGATTATTTCTTTTTATTACATGATCGGTTTTGTACATCAGCATCATGTATTGATTGACCGTACACTTTCCATATTGATGTAGGATTTATTCTCTGGGGTATGGCAGGATACGCCGTTTATCATAGTTAATCAATGTCGGTTTGGGCTGAGTAGAGAATCTTACATAGCTTTTTTATAGTTGTTGTTGTATGTTTCGATTGGTTATCGAAGGAATATATCTGTATAAGGTATAAATTCACCTAATTTTATAGAATGTTGGATATAAAATACGCTTAATTGGATTTAATGATCTAAAATACTGATATGTTTTACCTGTCGACTTTGGCTTTGGGTCTGGTTCCATGTCGTCATGAAGAACTAATCTACCGGATTTGTGTAGAGTGTTAGTGTTAAAAAAATTCAATAATTTAATGTACATCTCAATTATGTTATCCTTTCGCAAGTCTTTACTAGATGCTCAATCTCGCATCTCCTACTTTTATAAATGTTTGTGATCCGTGTGCAGTTTGTGCACTTAAAAGTCATTGAATAATTCAGGCTTTGTTATGAGATTGCATTCCAATTCAGAATATCTGACTTTTGCGAGCATTCACCAGATCCAATGTAGCATTTTCCACTATAGCTTTGTAGTGTAGAGGAGCCTTAAACCTATCCCATCCTAAGCTGATCTAACCAATGATAATATATTTTCCCCCGTTTTATACGTATGTCATGTATTTCTTAATTGATTTAAGCTTTATTCATATCAAATTTATCCACTTTACCCAGTAGTTTCACCAAACTTCAGCAGACTGTGTGACTACATATATATTTTTACACTCTGCTGGTTACAAGTCGAGTAATATCGACTAGTTTCAAGTATTGTTAGGTGATCGCTCATTATTAGACTGAAGAGTTCACAACGTTTATGTACGTTCCCCGCATATGTCAGTGATTGTTATTGGTGTTAAAGACTTAGCAAGTTGTATGTTTGGTTTTACTATTAGGATTAGATTTTTTGTAGTGGTGGATGTGTTGCTCTTACCATTTTCGTCACTTATACCGAATATTGGATAAATCCACTCTAACATATTTAGTACAGATCTGTGATGTAAGGTCCGCAGTCAACAAGATTTTGGATATAAACCATGTCTAAGGTACATAATTAGGGAAATATATATCAATGTACGACAACATAGATCAAATATCAATGAATGCAAAAAGGGTTACCATGCACTGCCAATTACATTAATACCAAGGCAACCTAACCTAACAGTTATCTTAACCAATAGTTATGTATTTTTATTCAAGTTCGATGCGAATGTATGATATTTATATGTATGAAACTCTCCACTTGGGCTGCATATTCAACATATCAAATGCAATTTGAATACATTTCTCGAATTTGATTCAGCAATTATCCTTTTGCAAATGTTTAGATTCCAGAATTTTTATCATATCTCCGTTACATGTTTTGATGAGACTCAGCAGGTAGGATCCAAGAGAACTAATGCACTTTAATTTGTTACATATTTTTTTAATGTGGAACAGTTTCACGCGATATTAGGTTCAAAGATCTAGTCATCCTAACCAACTTAACCAATAATTATAAATTTCATTCAAGTTTGACGGTTATGTATGATATTTAGTCCTTATTTAGTGCAATGTACATATCTAATTCCCTCCACACAGCTCTATTTTACGTAGTTTTTTTTTCATGTCACACACCAGATACATACATATACTTTTACATGCATATACAGGGGCGATAGCGTCACAGTGTCAGCACATGTGTCGACACGATGCATTTATACCGGGTCGTTAGACTCACTATGTCGGCATATGTGTCGACACAATGCATATATGCAGGGTCGTTTTTCCCACTGTGTCGGCACATGTGTCGACACAATGCATATATACAGGGTCGTTAGCGTCACAGTGTCGGCACATGGCACATGTGTCGACACAATGCATATATACAGGGTCGTTAGCCTCACTGTGTCGGCACATGTGTCGACACAATGCATATAGGGTCGTTAGCGTAACCGTGTCGGAACAGGTGTCGACACAGTGCATATATACAGGGTCGTTAGCCTCTCTGTAACGGCACATGTGTCTACACAATGCATATAAACAGGGTCGTTAGCGACACAGAGTCGGTCCATGTATCGACACAATGCATATATACAGGGTCGTTAGCCTCACTGCGTCAGCATATGTGTCGACACCATGTAGGTATTTACACATATTTTGTGCAAAAAGTGTTACCATACACTGCCAGATGCATTAATACCTAGGCAACCTAACCCAACCTAAACTAAGAATTATGTGTCATCGTTCGAGATTTTTCCTTGATTTAAGATTTAAGATATAAATGATTTAAGATATAATCGTATCAAATCCCTCCACATGGATCTACATTTTGATCTATCATTTGCAATTTTCCTATACACTTTCAATTTCAGTCTAGCAAATTTTATTCATTTGCATATGCAAATTACATCGTTTGTTTCGATTGTTAAACATATTTCTATTTGGTTCATGATTTTTACATGTTATTCACAATTATCAAAACCTAACCTAACCTCATGTACGGTATTCAGTTATCGTTATATACATATGAAGCTTTCAAAACGACTCCAAATATTACTTTAACATATATTTTATTCATTTTGTTGTTACTTTAACCCATCTTAATTAGCAGAGAGGACTTTTTTTCAAACTCAAATGGTTTGAATGTTACAGGTAATTCATATCATTTTTTGATTTGACACAATTCTACATCACTTTAACATGTTATTCACACCCATCAAAACCCAACCAAACCTTATGTACGTCATTCAGTCATTGATATATACATATGAAACCCTCCAGTCGACTCTAGATATCACTTCAACATACATGTTATTTATTTTGTTGTCGCTTTCGAGCTATATTAGTTAGCAGAGAGGTCCAATTTTCAAACTTGGATGGATTGAATGCTACAAGTAATTCAAATTTGTATCCAGTTTCATACAAACGGACACATGGTCGCACACTATGTTTTTCCTTATTTCTACTTCAATATCTCCTTTTGGCTCAAAAACCTTGACGACTTGCATCTCTGATTTACCTTTTCATTCCTATAGTTTTCATTTTATTGACGATGACTTCGTTTCAAGATCTGATCGGACTCTAATTTATATCCTACCAATCTGTAACATATCTACATCATTTACCTCGAGATAGGTTTCTGGCATAATTTCACGCCTTGAAACATATTCCTCTTTTGATTTCGACAATTCGATGTTACCTTCGACTGTTGCAATTCATTTCTTAACCTTTGAGTTTAGGATAATATAAACATTTCATTGAAGATTTACAAAGTTTTATCAGTATTTATTGGCATTATTTACAGACCTTGCTAGCAACATCAATGACCTCCACCTCTTTTTTTGATTTGAAGCAGCATGGTTCGCACATCCAACCATACCCCATCATCACTATATCTCGGTTTCCTCTCAAAATCCTCCATATACTCCATCATATCTTTGATGCGAATACCAATTCAAAGTCATTCTGAACTTCATCATTGAGAAATTTTGCATACGATCCAGATTTTATTTTGTTCTTAGGTATAATGTAGAGGTTCCCAATTGACCCTACGTTATCCTAACAACACTAAACACATTACACATGCATCATAAGCACCTATTGATACTAAGCAATCGACTCTTTTGATCTCATTGTTTGCATCTCTCTGTAGGTAGCTACAACATTCTCGTTCAGCTAGTACAAAACCACTTCCAACCATAATGACAGCGGAACAAATATTTATTTTTGTTAAATAAATACGTATACCCACGTCCAAAAAACCATGGAACATATTCATCCGAATGATTAAATGATTCAGATAAAAACCTTGAGACAAATATGACAACAACGCCTTTCCGGACAAACACCAGAGAGGGCTTGCTTAACTCTCCGGAGCTCGATCAAGCAACATACCGTGTTTCGGTTTCTGTTTGAATCATGTGTTTTTTATTTAACAAATATATTTCAATAGTCGGAACAGTTTGTGTTGTGACGACAGCCCTGTGAATATTACTGATTCAAAGTGACAGGACACAATTCGTGTTAGTGATTTAGGCCAGGCCACAACCAGCTGGGCTAGGCCAGGCCAAAAGAAATAAAATTTTCACTGTTCTCTTCACCACCTTTTTACATGTTACAGGCAAATCTAACCAAATACTATATACTCAGCTAGGTATTACTGGCCAATATGCCTGGTAAATTAAACATCAAAATTTACGAAGGCTATACCTTGGAACCCCAAAGAATTCCACAGAAGACAGGTAAGAGCAACAGTATTTTACAATCTGCCTACCCACAAAATCTCATACTAGGTTTCTAAATATAGAGCAGACTAATAAATACATTACCGATTTCTACAGTAGGATATTCCTTGTATCCACTTGGATGCAGGATTTCAACCTTACACAAATGCACAGTTGCTGCTTGCAATAGGGAATTCCTCGGCCCTCGTTTGAAGCCTTTCTAATGTATATACATACATGTATATGTATATAACCATTGCATTATTCTTGATTAGTCACAGTCGGATATTCAAATTGGTATTCTGCTCACATGGTAGCAATTTTTAGGTCTGAGTAGCACCCCTACCTTGATTCGAGCCTATGTATAATATATAATGTAAATAACATATTTTCAAATAGGTTCAAATATCCTACAACTACTATACATTCAAGTAAGAGGAGAATTATGCATCCATAATTCTTAATAATAAACATAATAGTCAAATTAGGTCGGATGTAATTTTAGAATTGTGAAGCTTAAGCCTCTCATTTTATTCCTGGTAGATACACCCATAGGGGTATACTATTTCTACTTTTATGTTAAATTACTACATGCACCCAATCTGTCTGCCTGTACGAGGCAGACAGAATGGTGTGTTATTATCTCCCGTGTGGCATATTTGGTTCAGCCAATCATTTTTGTGTGCAGCCTTCATTTTATGCTGCGGATTGGCGCAGTGAGGTAAACACTACCTCGGTATGTACGTCAACCTCCTGCTGGCAAGCCCTGAGACAAAACTCGTGGATCTTGCTTCCATAACTGTAAAGGAAGCCACCAGTGAAGATTACCCGCTGTGAAGCAAAAGCGTCCTGATTTTCTTGCCGGCTTTCCTATCTCCCTTCTTTTTCCTTTTTATATTATATGGGATGTCTTCTTTTGGTTAAATTGGGAATTTATAATCACACAATACCAAAGATTGATTTCCTGTCATATCCTTGCCCATGACCCTTGTCTGATATTTGGTGCTTGCCCATAATACTCAACCTCATTTCATATAAGTCAATAATTTTTAATCAAATTTATTCTTATGGAGTCTGAAAAGTATGCACAGAACCCGACAAAGGTGGTGCCTTGAAAGTAAAAGCACCGTGTTTTTATTTATTATCCCAAACTCAAAGGTTAAGTAATGAATTGCAAACATCGTGTCAGTCGGAGGTAACATCGAATTGTCGAAATCAGTAGAAGAATATGTTTCAAGGCGTGAATTGATGCCAGAAACCTATTTTGAGGTGAATGATCCAGATGTGTTACAGATTGGCAGGATATAAATCAGAGTCCGATCAGATCTTGAAACAAAGTCATCGTCTAGGATATAAAAAATTATAGGAAATAAAAGTTAAATAAGAGATGCGAGTCGTCAAAGATTGTAGAGCCAAGGGGACATATTGAAGTAAAATAAGAAAAAACATAGTATGAGACCATGTGTCCGTTTGTATGAAACTGGATACAAATTTGAATTACTTGTAGCATTCAATTCATCCAAGTTTGAAAATGGGACCTCTCTGCTAACTAATAGGGATCGAGAGTGCCAACGAAAAAAATAACATGTATGTTAAAGTTATATCTAGAGTCGTCTGGAGGGTTTCATATGTATATAACAATGACTGAATACCGTACATAGGGTTAGGTTAGGTTTTGATAGATGTGAATAACACGTTAAAGTCATGTAGAATTGAATTGTGTCAAATCAAAATAATATGAATTACCTGTAACATTCCCACCATCTGAGTTTGAAAATGGGTTCTCTCTGCTAACTAATATGGGTTGAGAGTGACAACGAAATAAATAACTTATATGTTGAAGTGATTTTTAGAGTCGTTTGAAGGGCTTCATATGTATATAACAATGACTGAATATCGGAAATAAGGTTAGGTTAGGTTCTTATGGGTGTGAATAACATGTAAAAATCAAGAATCATATGAAAAAAGATATACCAATCAGAACAAACGGTCTAATTTGCATATGAAAATGGATGAAATTTGCTAGATCAAAATTGAATGTGTTTATCAAAACTGCAAATGATAGATCAAAATGTAGAGCCATGTGGAAGGATTTGATATGAATATATCACAAATCAATGGATAAGTATCATATGTATGCAGGAAAAATTTCGAATGATGACACATAATTCTTAGTTGAGTTGTTTGGGTTAGGTTAGGTTGCCTAGGTATTAATGCATCTGGCAGTGTATGGTAACACTTTTTGGACAAATGTGTGTAAATACCTACATGGTGTCGACACATGTGCCGACACAGTGAGGCTAACGACCCGGTATAAATGCATTGTGTCGACACATGCGCTGACACTGTAAAAACGCCCCTGTATATGCATGTAAAAGTATATGTGTATACCTGATGTGTGATATTAAAAAAAGTTACGTAAATTAGAGCCGTGTGGAGGCAATTTGATACGTAAATCGCACAAAATAATGACCAAATATCATATATAACCATCAAACTTGAATGAAATGTACAATTATTGGTTAAGCTGGTTAGGATGACTAGATCTTTGAATCTAATATCGCGTGAAACTGTTCCACATTAATGAATGTGCAACAATTTGAAACGCATTAGTTCTCTTGGATCCTACCTGCTGAGTCTCATTCAAACATGTAACAGAGATATCGATAAAAATTCTGGAATCTAAACATCTGCAAAGGGATGTTTGCTGGATCAAATTGGAGAAATGTATTCAAACTGATTTTGATATGTTAAATATACAGCCCAAGTGGAGAGTTTCATAAATATCTACATCATACATAAGCATTAAACTTGAATAAAAATACATAACTATTGGTTAGGATGACTGTTAGGTTAGGTTGCCTAGATATTAATGTATTTGGCAGTGTATGGTAAGCCTTTTTGCATTAATTGATATTGGTCTGTTGACTGCGGACCTTACATCATATATCTGTAGTGAATATGTTAGAGTGGATTTATTCAATATTCGATATAATTGACGAAAATGGTATGAGCCCCACATCCAACACTACAAAAAAAAATCTTATTCTAATAGTAAAGCCATACATACAATTTGCTAACTCTTAAACACCCATAACAATCACTGACATATTCGGGGAGCTTACATAAACGTTTTGAACTCTACAGTCTAATAATGAGCGATCACCTAACAATATTTGAAACTTGTCGATATTACTTGACTTGTAACAAGCAAAGTGAATAAATATATATGTAGACACACAATCTGCTAAAGATTGGTAAAACTACACAGTCAAATGGATAGATTTGATATGAATAACGCTTAAATCAATCAAAGCTTAAATCAATGAAATACATGACATAAGTATGAAAACAGATAAAAATACATAATCCTTGGTTAGATTAGGTTATGATGGGATTCGCTTATGGCCCCTCTACATTATAAACCTATAGTGAAAAATGCTACAGTGGATCTGGTGAATGCTCGAAAAAGTCAGATATCCTGAATTGGAATGCAATCTCATAACAAAGCCTGAATTAATCAATAACTTTTAAGTGTATAAACTGCAAACGGATCACAAACATTTATAAAAGTAAGACATGCAAGAATACGCATCTAGTAAAGACATGCGAGCGGATAACATATATGAGATGTACATTAAATTATTAAAGAATTTTAACACTAACACTCTACACAAATCCGGTAGATTAGTTCTCCATGGCGACATAGAACCGGACCCAAATCCAGTGTCAAGAGGTGAAATATATCAGTATTTTAGATCACTAAATCCAATTAAGCGTATTTTATACCCAACATTCTATGGAATTAGGCAAATTTATACCTAATACAGATATATTCTTATGATAACCAATCGAAACATACTACAACAACTATAAAAAATCTATATAAGATTCTCTACTCAGCCCTAACCGACATTGATTATTTGTGATATACGGCGTATCCTGCCATACCCCAGAGGATAAATCCTAGACCAATATGGAAGGTGCACGGTCAATCAGTACATGATGCCGATGTACTTTACTGATCTTGTAATAAATAGAAATAATCCTGTACTTTAACTCCTAAGGTGATCTGGTTCATGAAAAAATCGTATACTAACATAACAGCCATACCGAAAATATCTGACATTTATAACAAAACTTTGAGTTCATGCATAACAAAAAATGATACTACGGTATCCGTTCGAATCTATAACAAAATTTCTAGACCTAACTGATGATATGCCTCTAGTAGGACAAAATCGAAGCCCACTGTGTCATAACAATGAACTCTACAATGTTTCACAAGGTCACTTCTCAGCAAATTAACACTTATTTATATCAAATTTTCAGACAACACCCAGTCATGTTACAATACCTCAGACGTACCATGCATCTGTTTAGTCCATCATCTTTGAACAACGTCGAGCAAAGTCACATCCTGGACATAACCAAGAATCTATACTCAGGTACAGTGGTTTTGAATGGGCGTGACATGAGTCTCAAAGAGTGTGGTCATAAAAATATGGGGATCTGTTCACTGACGACCTAAGTAAATCACCATAACGATCAGCAGCTTATCAGATAATCTCTCTAACAAACACACGAAAGTTAAGACCGACCTCCACAAGAACTTAGAAAATCACGTTGAACTTGGACTAACTCCAAATGACAACCAAAGAGCGTAAACCAACTCTACGCCAGAACCCCTCCATCCAATGAATCGTCTTCTAAAACGGTAAACTATACACTTGCTAGGGTTCAATGATGAAATTCCACAAAGATGCACTACGGACTTACACCTCCTAAACATACATCAATGATAAAATAACTGCGTAATTCTCTACTCTGCTCTACTTCACATTGAAAAATTGTACTACACTAAGGGTATCCATCATAGAAAATTTGGTCTACTTATAAAATTAAACATAAAAACAACAAGCTTTGGCCCAGGGGACTCCTTTAGTCCTAAATAGTGAAGCATGGTCCAACAACAAACAAACATATCAATAAAAATATCTTATGAATGTATGTTATCAATACCCATAAACATTCAGAGGACCGGCATTGAAATGCATATATGCAATATGACATGCAACGAAATTGCAATACAGTATGCCCAGCATTGAAATGCGAATACCAAATGTAATGTGTAAACGTTTTATTTATATAACATATTAACACATAAAAAGTCTAATAATATATATAACCTATTAACATACCATATGAATAATCAGAAAGCTGTCCGTCCATCCGTCAGAATGAGTCACCCGTTTCCACCTACCTGACTCCGGTCGTCCGTGAAAATATGGGGCGCAAGCTCCCTAGACTGAAAATAACTCTATTTATCCCCATCTATATTCCTTTAATAATCCGCGTTTCGGCTTTACAAGAGCTACTTACATGGTGTGTGATAATAAAACATTACGTAAAATAGAACCATGTAGAATGTTTTGATATGTACATCGCACAAAATGATGACTAAATATCATATATAAACATCAAACTTGAATATAAATAAATAACTTTTATTTAAGATGGTCAGGCTGCCTAGGGATTAATGCATCTGGCAGTGGATGGCAACCCATTTTGCATTCATTGATACTTGATCTATTCACTCGTACATTGATGTATATTTCGCTAATTATTCACGTTAGACATATCCTAGATCTTGTTGACTGCGAATCTTACATCATAGATCTGTAGTAAAATGTTAAAGTGGATGTATTCTATATTCGTTATAATAGACAGAAAATGGTAGGCAACAAATCCAACATTACATCGAAAAATCATATTCTAACAGTGAAACCATTCATAAAACTTGCTAACGCTTAAACACCTATAACAATCACTAACATATGCGGTAAGCTTAAACAAACGTTTGAACTCTACAGTCTACTAACGAGCGATCACCTAACATTACTTAAAATTAGTCGATATTACTGGACTTGTAACAAGCAAAGCGAAATAT